>JAOWBW010001404.1:316009-371833 GCA_026119855.1 Campanula takesimana
CCCAGTTAAGAAAACCCAGGCTAATATATCCATTTGGGGTTTGCTCTCGTCTTCACAGGAGCACCGAGACGTGTTGGTTAAAGCTCTTGCTCAAGCTGTCATCCCAATCGAGACTTCTCCCAATGACCTTGTCCACATGATCGGCAACATTCATTTTGGAATATCAATCACTTTTACCGATCTCGATGCACCAAAAAATTGGTCTTAATCATGTCGAGGTTCTGCACATCACAGTTGGGGTCGGAGGGTGAGCAATAGCTCGTGTTTTGATCAATAATGGCTCCTCAGTAAATGTCATGTTCTCGTAGATTGGGAATCAAGATACATGATTTGGCCCATCTTCTCAAGTGGTTCGTGCTTACGATAGCACCAGTCGCTGTGTTCTGGGTGTTGTATTTCTCACTCTCACCATTGGCCCTCTTGTCATGCGCGATTGAATTTCAAGTGTTGATATCAAGTCTCATTCAGTCTACTCTTGGGACGCCCTTGGTCCATGAGTAAGAGGGTAGCTTCCTCCTACCATCAGTGCATCAAGTTCATCCACGACAATCATGTAGTGGTAGTTCATGCCCAAGATGATAACGCAAAGTTCATGACCTCCGATTTTGGGAATTGAGCACAAAGATACTGGCATCTTTTGAGGTGAGTGGTTTTGAAGTGATCCCACAAGCTCGGATCCATGCTATTGAATATGTCAAGGAGACCGATCTAATGTAGAAAGTGGACCAGTATGGAGACGCAATGGCCTTGAATATGGTCAAGAAGATGAAGTCATGGCTATGATGGGGCTTGGAAAAGAGCAACAAGGGTGTATTGACCTATCAAGGATGATGTTCCATTTTTCTTCCTTCCTTTTGGGCTTGGCTACAAACCGACTCCTGCCAAAATCGCCGAAGCTGTACGTCAGAAAAGGGAGAGACAGACTGCTATCAAAAGAGAAGGACCTATAAGCTCCCCCCCATCCGTCCTTATGAAAAGTCCTGGAAGGGACTTTTGTTTGAAAAGTGAAGAGTCGCGTATGTTATGCCTTTTGAGCCAGTTATTGGCATTAATGAAAAGCGCTCATGCTGGATGGGAAGTATTTGAGAATATCAAGATGGTCGATGAAACTTTGATTGTGGGCAGTTCCTATAAGCAACTGGACCCTATATTCGTGGAATATTGATGAAGAAGATGATGTCTTCGGTTGTTTGAAGGAATTGGTCTTGAAGACGGATATGTGGTTATGATCGAAAATGGTAATAGTGAAAGCTTATGACCCAGTGAAGCACCTCAAGCCAGCAATGGCACCACTTAATAACTGGTCCAGAACCACTGCCCGCTCGCTACTACTGACACTCTGGTGGAGCAGTTTGGTTATGTTCACCTGATGGCCCCCGCTTTTGAACCCTTTGTGCTATCTAATGTTTGTTTTCGGGACTCCCGAAGAGGACCTCACTGTCGAGGACCTCGACGCGGTCGCCGAGCTTGTACTCCCCTCTTTTGTGAATGAAGTTTCCTCTATTTCCGCTTACTCCTCGGTTGCCAATATTTTAAAAAATGATTTAACAAATGAAAATTTAACAACAACTAAAGTTAATCATGAATCTTTAAAAAACATAAGTCAAGATGAAAAAGACTATTTAATCGAGTTAACAGGTTAGCAAAACAGCGTGGGGAACGAAAATTAGAAGCCTGTGGGGAAAATCTGTCTACCATCAATCTGGGGCTGAATGAAGAAGTCAAAGAAATGAGATCGGGAGCTTCATGCAAGGGGCTGACAGGAACAGCTGATCAGTTTACTCAAAGAATTGTTGATGTGTTTTACGGGTCGTATGAAGACATGCAGGGTTAGATCCGACGATCGTGGAACACCGAATTCCTACCTTTCCTGACGCCAAACCGGTCAAGCAGAAAACTACACAGAATCAAGCCGCAGTGGGCCCTTCAGGTTAAAGAGGAGATCGAGAGGCTGCTACAAGTAGGCTTCACCGAGTTGTGGAGTATCCCCAATGGTTGTCCAATATGGTCACAGTTGAAAAGGCGACGGCAAAGTCCGATATGTGTTGATTTCAGAGACCTCAACAAGGCTTGCCCGAAGGATGATTTCCCGTTACAAATATTGACATTTTGGTGGACTCGGTTGCAATGCACAAAGTGAAGTCGTTCGTTGATGGAATGGCAGGTTATACCAAATTAAGATGGCAGTAGAAGATCAAGAGAAAACTTCCTTCATCACCCCGTGGGGGACGTTCTGCTATACTGTGATGCCTTTCGGTCTTAAAAATGCCGGAACCACTTATCAAAGAGGTGCTACGACCCTTTTTCATGACATGATCCCCAAAGAGCTTGAAATCTACGTGGATGGCATGATTGTGCACTCAGTTGAAGAAGGCGCTCAGCATCTGATTGACCTCAGAAAGTTCTTCGAAGGTTGCGGAAGTACCACATGAAATTGAATCCTGCTAAATGCACATTCGGTACTGTCCGAGGCAAAGTCTTAGGTTTCTTGGTAACTGAAAAAGGGATTGAAGTCGACCCCGACAAAATAAAGGCCATCACAAAAATGCCTCAACCTCGAACTCAAAAAGAGGTGAAAGGTTTCTTGGGAAGGATTCAATACATTAGCAGATTCATACGGCAGTTAACCATGATGTGGGAACCGCTTTTTAAGCTCTAAAAAAGGACACCCGGTCGATCATGGGATGAAGAATGCCAGATTTCTTTTGAAAAGGTCAAAGAATACTTGACAAGCCCACCGGTCTTGGCGCCACCTCATTCGTACAAACCCTTACGACTGTACCTAACAGTTACTGATACTGCAGTAGGAGCATGCTTGCACAAGAAAAAGAGGACTCCTGGGTGGAGAGTGCCATCTATTTTGTTAGCAGAAAGCTACAAGGGAGTGAATTGAACTACTCAACGTTGGAAAAGGCATGTACCGGTTTGGTTTGGGTCTCGCAGCGATTAAAAATTTATCTGCAATCCTTACCTGTCCAGATTATATCCCGAATGGATCCAGTGAAGTACATCCTCGAAAGGCCAACCATGTCCAATCGAGTGGCCAAGTGGGCCTTTTCTCTTAAGCGAGTTTGATATGACTTACGCAACACCTAAGTCCATTAAAGGAAGGGTGATAGCAGACCAGCTTGCAGATTTGGCTCTTGATCTTGAGCCCAGACCAGAAGCTCAGTTTCCCGATGAAGGGATCTACACTGTTGATTGTTCGGAGAATAAGTGGCAACTCTTCTTTGATGGGGCTGCCAACAAGAGAGGTTTCGGAATTGGAATCTTTCTCATTGATCCAAGTGATGCGCACACGCCCATTGCTATCCGTTAGACTTCGACTGTTCGAATAACACAGCAGAGTATGAGGCTTGCATCGCCGGCCTGGGAGAAGCATTAAATCGAGGGGTCAAAGAAATTGAAGTGTTCGGGGACTCCGCCTTGATCATCAATCAGGTCGAGGGAAAATGGAAAATCCTGGATCCAAGACTACAGCAGTATCATATTCGACTGGTAGCGCTCACAGAACGCTTCTCATTCCATTATCTCCCAAGGGACCGAAACAGATTCGCAGATGCATTGGCTACCCTGGCCTCCATCATGGAATTCCCTGCAGATGTTATGGTAAATCCGTTTGTGGTTAGTAAGAGATCAATCCCAGCCTACTGCCTGGATATTGAGCTAGAAAGCGAAGAGAATGAAGAGCCGTGGTATACAGACGTATGGAATGTGCTCAGGAATGGGACCTACCCTCCAGAAAGGGACAAAAGGGCAAGGATTGCAATGCGCAGATGGGCCTCCCAATTGTGATTTCCGGAGATCAGTTGTACAAAAGGTATCATCACGGACCAAATTTGCTCTGTGTAGATAAGACTGAGGCGAATAGAATCATGGATGAAATCCATGGGGGACTGTGTGGACCCCACATGAATGGGCACATGCTCGCTAAGAAGATAGTGAGGCAAGGGTACTACTGGACCACGATGGAAAAGGATTGTATGATGAAAGTGCGAACCTGTGATCAGTGTCAGCGGTACGCTAGTCTAGAACATCTGCCGCCACACGTTCTTTATCAATCAACTGCTCCTTGGCCTTTCTCCACATGGGGGATAGATGTTATTTGTCAGTCAAACCGAAAGGTTCCGGTGGGCAAGAATACGTGCTCGTATCTATCGATTACTTCACCAAGTGGGTTGAGGCCGCTGCTTACAAAGTTTTGAATGCCAAGAAGGTAGCCGAGTTCATTCGTACCAACATTTTCTACAGATATGGGTCCCTTATGAGATGATCTCAGATAATGGAACTCACTTTGAAGGGGAAGTCAACCGATTGCTTGACGAATTCCGGGTGGTCAGACACAAGTCATCCCCCTATCGACCCCAAGCCAATGGAGCGGTAGAAGCGGCGAACAAAACCCTGGAGAACATCATTAGAAAGATGGCTATCACTTGAAAAGATTGTCCGAGAAGCTGCCTTTAGCCTTGTGGGGATACCGCACATCTGTTCGGACACCGACTGGGGCTACTCCTTATTCACTTGCATATGGCATGGAAGCAGTTCTCCCGATTGAGCTTGAAATCCCCTCTATGAGAGTGCTACTTGAGAATCAAGTGTCTGAAGTTGATTGGTTACAAAGTCGCCATGAAGAGTTAGCATTGCTCGATGAAAAGCGGTTGTTGGCCCTTGAGCACAATCGTGCGTACCAGCGCAGAATTGCCAGAGCATTTAATAGAAAGTGAAAGACCGCAATATCAAAATGGGAGATCTTGTGCTGCGAGAAAAGCCACCAAGTTATGTCGACCCCCGAGGGAAATGGAAGTCTCCGTGGTTGGGCCCCTACATTGTCAAGAAGATACCAGTCTGGTGGAGCCGTGTTCCTGCAAACTGAATTTGGAGAAGACCTTGTTCAGCCATGCAACCTCAGCAAATTGAAGAAGTATTATGCGTAGAAGACGCAGAGATTTGTGTTTCCTATCGAGTCTGTAAAAAAAAAAAAAAAAAAAAAAAGTGCAAAAGACAACCCCACTAGAGGTGAAAACCCGAAGGGCAGTTCTAGGTAAAAACAGGAGGCGCGCAAAATTTCATGTAACTGTGTCGAACTACGTTGGCCTGAGCCTCTAAAGAGGAACGTAGGCAACCTTCGGGTCCGGTCATTAAAAGTAAAGAAAGATTTTTATTCCCCACGTTGAACTTGCAAACATTACATTCAAAAGGAAAAACAAAACACAACGAACTTTGAAATAAAACACATCATCTTGGCGTGGCAACCAAGGATTAAAGCGAAAATAACTGAAACTTTATTCAGGGACTGAGACGATCGAACACGTTCGGATAAGGACCCGTCGAGCTTTCTCCCCTTTGATTCTCAGAGTTCGTTGCATCAGCTGGGTGTTCCTTGAAGTTGAGCCCCGATCATTTATGCGGCATCCGGATCGATGACCGCTGCGTGGTTGACTCCCGCCAATCTGATTCTGGAAAACTGTCGGCCCTGTTATCTGGGAATAGTAATCCCCAGACAGAATTTCTGGACCTACGAGCTCCAGTACCAAAGCTGCAATGGTAGCGGTTTCTTCAGCAATTGAGGGCCCAACCACTCAAGATATTCCAAAAGTGGGTTCATAAAATGTGTCCCCTTCACCCCGGTGCCTGCCTCGAACGATGTGTGCACCATTCTGATACCAAACCTCTTTGATCAAGTTGCATATGTTGGTACTCACCGGCAAATTATCTGTGATGGCAAGGTCAGAAAAGGGGATCCCTTGGACTTGTCCGAACTGGCGAGCCACCCGTTGGCCCAAGTAGAAAGTGGTGGAGCGAAGCCCAGCCAGCCAGATGAAGGAATGACCCGCACTCGTAATGAGATACCTGCTCAAACCCCAATGCGGAGGCACCCATGTGATGTCTTCCGATGTGATCCGCCAAAAGTGTCCAACCCACTCCTTGACGGTAGTGCGGTTTTGCCTGTATAAACCTCGCCTTGGAAGCATAGAAGGGGTATAGTCTGGATTCAACACTGGCCGAATGATCTTGAGATGCTCCTGAAGCCAGATCTGCAATAGAATGGAGCTGCCCGACGTGAAAGCATCACCTCTGGGATAGTAGCCGTCCAGCCCATGCAAAGTCTCAGCCAAGAGGACAGTCATCACGTTGCCGGCACCACGCTTGCAAGAATCAACGATGTCCACCATCCTTGAGTCAATGAAGCCATCGTAAGAAACGAAAAACATCTCTGCAAATAGGCACATAACCAAGGCAAAGTCCCTACGATCGGAGTACACCGGGTTATGAGGGTCAGCCTCGCCAAAGAGTTCGGGGAAGCAAGTAATGTCAAGGTGGGTCCCAAGAAGGAGAACCCTTGAGAAGTCCAATATCAAAGCCGAAGGTTTCAATGAGCCACCGAGCGGGTGTCCTGCGGGAAGTGGGCACCATGGCCTCGCCGTAAATGGTATTGCCTGTAATGGCGCAGAATTCCTCAAAGGTGGGACACAGTTCGTCTTGATTGAAATTGAACAAGTGGGTCCGGGTTGACCAGAAAACAGAAGCACCGCGGATCATCTCCCACTGAATGGGAAGCTTCCTCAGAGTAAAGAGCAACTTGAAATGATAGTTTTCTTCTAGCACTGCTCGTACATTATTTGGGTATGAATTCACCCAGCAGTCGAGTCCTACCCCGTATTCTTCGATGTTAACCAGGGTTTGGCCAAGATTAGCCATTTTAGAAGGGAAATGAGCTAAAGGATGCAAAGCAGGAAAGAAGGAGAAGTTGGTTGTGTGAGAAATAAGAAGAGCTCCCCCTCCCTTTTATAACCTCCCAAAAACACGGCCTAAATCATTAGTATTCCAAAAGGGGTTGTCTCCCCGTCCCCCCTAGCCAAAAGCAAGGTTCGAAAAGTCAAAAACCCAGCAGAAGGTGTCAGTCGTCCGTACGGCGGCTCTTAGAAAAGCTGACATTTTCCTTGTCCTCATCCCTAGGCATTGAACCTTGTCCCCTTTATCATGAATATAACCGCAGCCGCCCTCTGAAATCCGGGTTTGATTCAGTGTTGGTCATTAATCGCGAGTCGGTGTCGTTTTTTAAAAAAAAAGATTTTGTTTGTTCGGTCAGAATAATCCAATTTTTATCTGTGTGAATCACATCTGCCACTGCATGCAAAGCTAACTTGCAGATCAATGGACGAAGCCGATCCTGTTATCCCTCCCAATAGCAAAAAGAATCAGTCGGGGTTAAAACAGCACCAGTGGATCACACAAAGCGGTGGTCTCTCGCTTAAAAAAGTACAAAAATCTTATCACACAACAAAAACAAAGGCAGAAGAATCTGGACGGCGCAGAATGCAGCGTATCCTTGATTTTAGTTTGTGTACATAAATGGCTTCAGTTGTTTATTGCCCTCAGTTTTCTCGAAAGATCAGGATTACTTCCCCCGAACTGCGCAACGTCGTAGGTCCCCCTTTTGAAAAGATATGTTGTTCCAGCTTGGTCTTCTCCGGCGCCCGAGATTACCTCCCCGAACAGCGCAACGTCGTACGTTCTCCCTTCATGATTTCCATCCCTTTGCAAAGAGAGATCAAATCTCAATGCACCCTTTACTCGGATTGTACCTTGCATCAACCCTTGAGTCGTGTTGGTCTTAAACCTTCTCTTAATTATTCGAGTCGGTTCTAATCAGAACTACGACTCGACTTGATTCCCACGGCGGGATACGTAGGCAGTTCACAACGTTGGACTCAGTCGCCAATTCTCACAATTTGTTGGTCAAATACCAACCCCCCAGCAAAGAGACTTCGCTTCTCAATGCAACTCCCCAGCAATGCTATGTTGTTCCACCCTGGTATTCTCGGGCGCCCGAGATTACCTCCCCCGAACTCCGCAACGTCGTACGTTCCCCAGTTGAAGTTATGTTATTCCACCTTGGTCATCTCGGGGGCCCGAGTTGTACCTCCCCAGAACTACGCCGCGATTTGATTCCCGCAAGGGATACGTAGGCAGCTTACCTTGGTGAGCTCAGTCGCCCATTCTCATAACCATGTCTCAATGCCAACCCCCATCCCCAGCAAAGAGATATCGCATCTCAATGCTACCCCCTACTTAAATTTTAATAAACCTGAACTACGTTCGGTCTGATTCTCGAGAGAGATACGTAGGTAAACCGGGAAACCGGAACCGACCATTGTCTGTGTTTGATTGATAGTTTGAGTTAGAACTACGGAGGCTTGATTCTCGAAAGAGATACGTAGGAAGTCCTACCTTGGACCCAACCGTTACACCCTAGACAAGATCGAGTGTCTCTTAGTGAATCGTAGAATCCCCTTTAACCAGGAGATTCGACGAGGGGCTCTGTAGATACCCTGATCTCGCACCCCTAAAAACCCACCTTGAATCGGTCTAAACCCGAAAATTGACCTAAAACCCTCGATTTGGCTGTGCGGGACTGCCGTGAGCCTTATCGGTGCATTGAATGGATAAACGGACTTCAAATTCATGATCAGAGCGAAAAAACGAGCAAACAGGCAAAATTTTCGTTTTTAGAGGTGCGGGACCGGAAACGGGGCCCGCAACCCCCCGAACTGCTCGCTGTTATCCATTCTGTGCATTAAAAATATATTATTACCTTTCCTTGCTAATTGACATATTTCAGATATACCGGCGTGACCACAAAATTATTCCAAGCAACTTTCATGTTGGGCCCGCGGACAACCGGGACACCGGAGCGCGCACGACGGAGCGGAAAGCCGGAGCCGGAAAGATGGTTATCCAAATTGGAAAATATCTCAAAATATCTTATCAACTGGTCAAGAAGAGCAAAAAATATATTATTGTCGTTCCTTGCTCATAAAAATATTTCAGATATACCGGCCTGACCAGAAAATATTCCGAGCAACTTTCATGTTGGACTCGCGGACAACCGGGACACCGGAGGCGCGCACAACGGAGCAGTTACGGAGCAAAAAGCCGGAGCCGGAAAGATGGTAATCCAAATTGGAAAATATCTCAAAATATCTTATCAATTGGTCAAGAAGAGGACAAAATATATTATTGTCGTTCCTTGCTCATAAAAATATTTCAGATATACCAGCCTGACCAGAAAAATATTCCGAGCAACTTTCATGTTGGACTCGCGGACAACCGGGACACCGGAGACGCGCACAACTGAGCAGTTGCGGAGCGGAAAGCCGGAACAGAGATAAGGAAGATGACTTTAAGCCTTAGTCAAGAAGGATAGATGATGAATCCACCAATTTACAACCTCCCCCCTCCAAGTTACAACCAATTTACCACCTCCCTCCTCCTATATACACCACTCTCATCCATTTCAAAAAGAGAGAGACACAAAAACAAAAAGAAAAAAAAAACCCTACCATCCTCCACTCTCATTCTCTCTCAACAAGAACACCACCACCACACCATCACCACACCACCACTCATACACCACCCATAAATCACCAAACAAACCACAAAAAACACATCAAAACCAAAAATTTGATCAAACACAAAGCAAAAAGAAAAGAAAAAGTCTTCCCTTGGTTGACAAAGGGAGCACCCATAATCTCAAAAGCTAGGTAAAACTCTATGTAAACCTTTGTCGCGACCCCGGACCCCGCGGGCCCGAGACCGCGATCTGGACGTCGACTCTAAAACCAAAACTATGAAATACCGAAATAGAAAATTTCTATTTGATACCACAAGGTAATAATCCAAAGTTTTACAAAACCAAGTTTGAAAAAAAAAACCAATTACCACTATCATAAACTTCCACAAGTTTATGCCCAACAAAATACAAATGTACAATTCTTAAAGACGTCATTGTTTGGTACAACTATCCCAAAATGGTTACACATTTACATAATGTAAACCAACCTATAATAACCTTCCTCAAAAGAATGGATCCACACTCGACGTCCTCTTTCTCGTGATCAGCGAGACTATTCCTTAGCACCTGGGGGGGGGGGTTAAGGAAAAACAAAGATAAAAGAAAGGGGGTGAGATATATCTCAATAAGTTACTAATGCAACTACATGACATGCTATGATGCAATAAGCAATAAGCAATAACAAATATCACGTAGCACGTAGCATTTATCACATAACAGATAGCAGCGGAAATAAACACATAACAAAGGATATAGCCAAGGTTTTCCAAACCGGAACATCCAAATAAAGGATCGCTGCGCAGCTTCAATAATCAACAAATCATCATCTTCATAATAGCATGAAAGCCGAAGAGAAAACCCCGGTACCGGAACCAATAACATAAAAGTGTCACAAGGGACCAGGACCATGACACAAAGTCATGCCCGTTAGCCAGATACATTCACAAAGGAACGCTGACTTATCCTTTCCAAGGCCAATCTGGAGAAGGGGTATAGAAGGGGGCAAAACAATGGTCAACATTATAATGGACTTGGCTTTGCCATTATAATCTTTCCCATCGCCCAAACACACACAAAATACCAGCTGGACTTTCAAATAAATGCTAAGTAATAATAATTTAGCATGAATAAACAACTTAAGGTTCCAAAGTAGGGAACCAATCAAATTAAGTTACCACAAAGGTCAACCAATGCAAACAGCACATCAAAGATGAACTACATTACCAAAACGGTACTTAAATAAATTTCACATCATATTTATTCACAAAAGAATCAAATCCACACAATAAAGTGTTCCACGGTGTTATCTTAAGTTAATTAGAAGGATTAAACCTAAACTAGTTAAGCCTTAAGTCTTAAACCAAGCAAAAAGGTCAAATTCCTGGAACAGGGGCGGGCGGGCGCCTGGGATGGGGCAGGCGGGCGCTTGAATGACCAGAAGGTCTGGTCATCAGAAAATGATATGTAGGTGGGCGCCTGGAGGGGGTCGGGCGGGCGCCTGGTCTACGGACTGGGAAGAATTCCCAGCTGGGTTCATCAATTTTCCCAACCATTTCATGCCAAATCCATAAACACTCAAAATCAACACTCCCAACAAGATTTCTAAGGTACCCAAACATCATTTATAACTAGAATGGGAATCCAAATACACCTTTTATAAACCAAAACCAAGAATTAAAACCAACATTCAAGTTTTCACCATTTTTACCCAAAACTCAAATAAATTCAAAATAAATTCAAAACTCAATCAAACTTCAAATATAACACATCAAACATCATATAAACATGATATGAACATTTTAGCATCACAATGGGGGAAAAGTAACTTACTTGAATTTTCTCAAAGTTGACGGAATTCAATTCTTTTTGGTTCTACGCGATCCTATCGACGATCTAAACAATGTTTACGTTTTAAGAAATGAATAATAATGAGAAGAAGATGAAGAAAAAGAAGAGAGAAGGAAGAGAAAGAAACTTACCCTTTTCTACTTTGGAGAGAGAGAAATGCTGGGAATGGGAGGGAGTAGGGTGAGGGAGATGGAGTGTAAGAGGGAGAAGGTGATCTACACTTCCTTCCATACAAGGCCTCAAACGGTGCCATCTCGATACTAGCCTGATAACTGTTGTTGTAAGAGAACTCCACTAACGGTAGGTGCGAATCCCAAGAATCAGAAAAGTCTATCGAACACGCTCGCAACATATCCTCCAAAATCTGAATAGTCCTCTCGGATTGACCATCGGTCTGAGGATGAAAAGCCGTACTGAATCGCAAATCTGTACCCAAAGCTTCCTGAAACGCCTTCCAGAACCTAGAAGTAAACCTCGGGTCTCGATCTGACACAATACTAACCGAAACTCCATGCAATCTCACGATCTCATCGATATAAAGGGTCGCAAGCTTCTCCATCGAATATCTGATGTCAATAGGCAAGAAATGGGCACTCTTGGTCAATCTATCCACTATTACCCAAACACTGTCATACTTCCTACGGGTACGAGGCAGTCCCGTAACGAAATCCATAGTCACATGCTCCCATTTCCACTCGGGAATCTCTAACGGCTGAAGTAATCCCGCGGGTCTGTGATGCTCGGCTTTGACCTGCTGACACGTTAAACACTTCGAAACATACTCGGCTATTTCCCTCTTCATATTAATCCACCAAAATTGTTGCTTCAAATCCTGATACATCTTCGTACTACCCGGATGAATAGTATACCTCGATTTGTGACCCTCATCAAGAACTCTCTGTTTAATTCCATCAACATCCGGAACACACAAACGACCACGGAAAGTTAAAACTCCACTCGAGCTCAATGAAAAATCCTCGAAATTCTTTTCCTTCAATTTACCCATTATTTTCACTAACTCGGGATCCTCTTTCTGAGCTTCCTTTATCCTCTGAATTAGGGTCGGAGATACCCTAATATTCGCAAAAATAGCCCCATGTCTCGATTCACGGGGAGACCAATCTCGCACATCCTCAAGCATTTTCCACTCTCGAACCATCATCGAAGCCACATAAGACTTTCTACTAATCGCATCGGCTACCACATTCGCCTTCCCCGGATGATAAGAAATCGTGCAATCATAATCCTTCAACAATTCCATCCATCGACGCTGCCTATTATTCAACTCTTTCTGGGAGAAAAGGTACTTCAAACTCTTGTGATCGGTAAAAATCTCAAACTTCGCTCCATAAAGATAGTGCTTCCATTTGTGCAACGCAAAGACTATCGCCACCAACTCCATATCGTGAGTCGGGTAATTCTGTTCACTAGGGGTCAACTTCCTCGAAGCATAAGCAATCACTTTCCCGTTCTGCATCAACACACAACCCAAACCCTCTTTCAAAGCATCACTATAAATCACTAGGCCATCTCTCCCATTAGGCAAAGTCAAGATCGGTGCGGTAGTCAACCTCTTCTTCAATTCCTCGAAACTCTTGTCACATTTCTCGGTCCACACAAACGGAACATTCTTCCGGGTCAACTGAGTCATCGGAGTAGCAATCCTCGAAAACCCTTCAATAAACCTTCTGTAATAACCGGCTAAACTCAGAAAGCTACGAATCTCGGTCACTGATACGGGTCTCTTCCAATCCACTATGGCCTCTATCTTTGAAGGATCCACCGAAATACCGTCTTTCGAAATCACATGACCCAGAAATGACACCTTCTCGAGCCAAAATTCGCATTTACTGAACTTCGCAAATAATTTCTCCCTCGCAAGAACGGATAAAACTGTCCTCAAGTGCTGCTCGTGCTCCTCTCGAGATTTCGAATAAACAAGAATGTCGTCGATGAAGACTACCACGAACGAATCAAGATAGGGATGGAAAACACGGTTCATCAAATCCATAAACACAGCCGGCGCGTTAGTCAACCCAAACGGCATAACCAAGAACTCATAATGACCATAACGAGTGCGAAAGGCAGTCTTCGGAATATCCTCCGATCGAACCTTCAACTGATGGTACCCACTCCTCAAATCAAGTTTAGAGAAAACCACGGACCCTTGAAGTTGATCAAATAAATCATCGATATGCGGTAGGGGATACTTATTCTTCACCGTAACCTGGTTCAACTTTCTATAATCGATGCACAATCTCAAGGAACCGTCTTTCTTCCGCACAAATAAAACCGGTGCTCCCCACGGGGAAACACTAGGGCGGATAAACCCTCTATCAAGCAACTCTTGCAACTGAACTTTCAATTCTTTCAACTCTGCGGGAGCTAACCTATAAGGCGCTTTCGAAATTAGAGCCGTACCCGGCAAAAGATCTATACAAAATTCTATCTCTCGATCGGGCGGCATATCATACTCGGTAGAGAAAACATCGGGAAATTCCTGAACTACCCGAACACTATCAAAACTAGGGGATTCTTTCCTAGTATCAAGAACACTAGCCAAATAACCCTCACAACCACTATGCAATAATTTTCTCGCTTTCATAAAAGAAATTAAGCGAACCTTTCCACTCAGAGGACTAGCCTCAAACACAAATTTAGGCACATCGGGAATAGAAAAAGTAACAGTTTTCTTACGGCAATCAACGGAAGCATGAAACTTGCTCAACCAATCCATACCCAAAATGACATTAAAGTCTTGGATAGGAAGAACTACCAAATCCGCACAAAGGACTCGACCACAAATAACCACATCACAAGCACGAAAGACTCGATCAGAAATCAAGCATTCTCCTATAGGGGTCGACACCTCTAGCACGTACGGTAAAGACTCGAATGCAGCCTTTAACATGGAAGCAAATTGCACAGAAATGTATGAATGAGATGATCCTGGATCTACTAACGCTCGTGCGCTCACATTAGACACAGAAACAATACCTCCAATAACGGATGGATCATCGGTAGCTTGTTGTTGATTCATGGCAAATACTCTTCCTTGGACTTTGGGCTTCCCAGCGGCATCCCTTTTCTGACCCTGATTAATACCAACTCCTGACCCGGATGCTTGACCTCGGTACCTCGTGCACTCTCTCGCAAAGTGCCCCATTTCACCACAATTGGTACACTTGCCTTGCTTTTTCCAACACCTATCCTCCGAATGGCCTACCTTCTGACAAAAGGTACAAGGCTTCCTATTCTGAATCCCCGGAGTGGTACCCGGATTCCTCGGTGTGATTTTCCCCTTAAACTGAGATGATGCTCCCGGGTTACCTCGGTTGTCGAAACGATGTTGTGGCTTGCCTTGAGCTCCTTGCTTACTCGGGTTAGCTACCTCGGTCTTCCTTTTATGCTCCCCAATATCTTGCTCTATTAAATAGGCTCGGTCCACCGCATCTTGGAAAGTCACAATCCGTTGAGCAATAAGTTGAGTACGGATGGAGGTCTTCAATCCCCGAATGAATCTCATAGCTTTTTGTTCCTCGGTCCTCACCAAATAGTCGCAATACTGGGCTAATTCTATGAACTTAGCCGAGTATTGTTCTATGGACAACACACCTTGCTCTATGTTGAGTAGCTCGATCTCCGTTCGGTTTTGATCAACAACCGGAATGAAATGCTCCTTGAACTTGCGCACGAACAACTCCCACGCATACACTGTGCGAGTATCATCCCAAGTAGCTTTAACACCTTTCCACCAATGCTCGGCGGCTCCCACAAGCTTGTAAGCCGCAAACCGGACCTTGTCCTCATCCGAACACACAAACACATCATAAATCTTCTCCATAGACTCAATCCACAACTCTGCTTTCCTTACATCGGGTTCCCCATTGAATTCAACCGGTTTCAACTTCAGAAATTGCTCCAATCCATAGTGGGGTGGTGCTTGTTCTACCCTCGGACCTTGATCATGTATGGCCTTCATGGCCGCCTCGAACATGCCTTGAAACATGGCACGTGCTTCTTCCCTTGTGTCATTCTGATTTTGTGCCCCACTAGTACCTCCTCTGTTTCTTCTTCCAGACATTGAGAACAATTACCTGCATAAAACATCAACCGTTAATTACTCCGCACACTACTACCCACCAAGGTCATACTAATCCACCTAGACTTATACTTAGAGCTAATGCCATAGCTCTGATACCAACTGTCGCGAACCCGGACCCCGCGGGCCCGAGACCGCGATCTGGACGTCGACTCTAAAACCAAAACTATGAAATACCGAAATAGAAAATTTCTATTTGATACCACAAGGTAATAATCCAAAGTTTTACAAAACCAAGTTTGAAAAAAAAAACCAATTACCACTATCATAAACTTCCACAAGTTTATGCCCAACAAAATACAAATGTACAATTCTTAAAGACGTCATTGTTTGGTACAACTATCCCAAAATGGTTACACATTTACATAATGTAAACCAACCTATAATAACCTTCCCCAAAAGAATGGATCCACACTCGACGTCCTCTTTCTCATGATCAGCGAGACTATTCCTTAGCACCTGGGGGGGGGGGGGGTTAAGGAAAAACAAAGATAAAAGAAAGGGGGTGAGATAAATCTCAATAAGTTACTAATGCAACTACATGACATGCTATGATGCAATAAGCAATAAGCAATAACAAATATCACGTAGCACGTAGCATTTATCACATAACAGATAGCAGCGGAAATAAACACATAACAAAGGATATAGCCAAGGTTTTCCAAACCGGAACATCCAAATAAAGGATCGCTGCGCAGCTTCAATAATCAACAAATCATCATCTTCATAATAGCATGAAAGCCGAAGAGAAAACCCCGGTACCGGAACCAATAACATAAAAGTGTCACAAGGGACAAGGGCCATGACACAAAGTCATGCCCGTTAGCCAGATACATTCACAAAGGAACGCTGACTTATCCTTTCCAAGGCCAATCTGGAGAAGGGGTATAGAAGGGGGCAAAACAATGGTCAACATTATAATGGACTTGGCTTTGCCATTATAATCTTTCCCATCGCCCGAACACACACAAAATACCAGCTGGACTTTCAAATAAATGCTAAGTAATAATAATTTAGCATGAATAAACAACTTAAGGTTCCAAAGTAGGGAACCAATAAAATTAAGTTACCACAAAGGTCAACCAATGCAAACAGCACATCAAAGATGAACTACATTACCAAAACGGTACTTAAATAAATTTCACATCATATTTATTCACAAAAGAATCAAATCCACACAATAAAGTGTTCCACGGTGTTATCTTAAGTTAATTAGAAGGATTAAACCTAAACTAGTTAAGCCTTAAGTCTTAAACCAAGCAAAAAGGTCAAATTCCTGGAACAGGGGCGGGCGGGCGCCTGGGATGGGGCAGGCGGGCGCTTGAATGACCAGAAGGTCTGGTCATCAGAAAATGATATGTATGCGGGCGCCTGGAGGGGGTCGGGCGGGCGCCTGGTCTACGGACTGGGAAGAATTCCCAGCTGGGTTCATCAATTTTCCCAACCATTTCATGCCAAATCCATAAACACTCAAAATCAACACTCCCAACAAGATTTCTAAGGTACCCAAACATCATTTATAACTAGAATGGGAATCCAAATACACCTTTTATAAACCAAAACCAAGAATTAAAACCAACATTCAAGTTTTCACCATTTTTACCCAAAACTCAAATAAATTCAAAATAAATTCAAAACTCAATCAAACTTCAAATATAACACATCAAACATCATATAAACATGATATGAACATTTTTAGCATCACAATGGGGGGAAAGTAACTTACTTGAATTTTCTCAAAGTTGACGGAATTCAATTCTTTTTGGTTCTACGCGATCCTATCGACGATCTAAACAATGTTTACGTTTTAAGAAATGAATAATAATGAGAAGAAGATGAAGAAAAAGAAGAGAGAATGAAGAGAAAGAAACTTACCCTTTTCTACTTTGGAGAGAGAGAAATGCTGGGAATGGGAGGGAGTAGGGTGAGGGAGATGGAGTGTAAGAGGGAGAAGGTGAGGGAGGTGAGGGGAGTAGGGGAAAATCATTTTAAAAAGTTACAACTAGACCCCCTCCCCATCAACTAACACAATTACTCCCCACTAACAAATAAGACTCAACAATTCTACACTAGCACAAATGACCCAAATAAAATGCTAGGTATAAATATTATAACACATAAATTGCACACATAATTATTTAAATAAATAATAATTTAAATAAATAAATAAGAAAATAATCATTCAATTACTAATAAAATAGAGCCTAGATTTTGGGTCGTGACAACCTTGGCTCTTTAGATATGTAAGCAATATTGGGAGTGGTTTGGAACCTAGTCAAATAATGACTAGGTTTCCTTCATCTTCCATGTTTTTTTTAGCTTTGTAAAGCTTTGTTTATGTATATAAATGATGATCATGTGATGCTAATACTCAGTTTATTATGTTTATATATGTTCATAATAGTCATAATATTCATATGCTTTAATTTGTGTATGAAAATCTTCATGTTTCTCTCAAAGGGCGTAAATCTGCCCTCTTTGGCTTTCCTTCATGATCATGCATGTGAAAATCATTATTTGTTGAGAAATAGCTCTTGGATAATGTTGTTAACATGTTAAATATCAAAGTACTTGAGTTTCATGCCTTGGTTTGAAGATATAGTAGTGTTTTGAGGTCTATAATCATGCCTCATATAATCAGTTTTTACTTTCTGTATAGAGTCTTGATTTTGATGAGCTTGTAAATACATCTTAGATTGGTTTTATGGTTTAGTTCAAAGAACAAAAGTTTTTCATAACATGTTGAAATATATGATCCTAAAGTTTCATGTTCATACTCCATGCCTAGATCATATTTTCATGCATAAATTTGGGTCTCAGTGATTCTGAGTTGTTTATTCACTGTGGTACCTTGCTGTGTTCTTGGGCTTCAAACTTGATGAAAAATAATTTTCTGGACAAAGATCAAAACATGGATTTTTTTTATACACGAACTCAGGATGATTATCATATTTTTTATACATTTTTTGGATCACTGTAAGTGCTCCTTTCAAACATATGTTTCAAACTCAAAAATTCAGATTCTGCACTTCCAGTTTCTGACATTGAAATATCAGAAACCTTTTGAACCAATAAAACTCATCATATGAACACCAAATTTTGGGATATTCATGTTTTATGCGTGGTATTCAACTTTTGTGCTTTGGGTTTTGTCAGATTACCAAGCTAAGATGGTGAAAATTGGTGATAAACATGCTAAGGTTTCTGTTTGCCTTTTCTGGGCTGAATTTTGTGATCAACTTTATTGCATGTGTTTGGGGCCTAAACTTGGTCCAAAAAGTCTACAAAAACTCCCTTGTGATCCCTAGTATTCATGGATTAACCCCCAATTTTTAGTTTTGGAATCGGATTGATTTTAGGACAGGTACGGCGGCTCGGGGACGGAAAGTGTCACCGAAATCAACAAAAGCACCGTCAAGGATATTTATTATTATTTGTGGATTTGTCTCCCCTTTTTTTTGTATATGTGTAATTGTGTAATCTCCCCTCCCGTGGATGTATTATTTCTTGATATGATCAAAACCATTCTTGAAAACCAATCGGGGAATCCACTCAAACCGAGTACCCGGTTGTGAATAAAAATGAAACTTCCTAGAATAGGAAGACCTCCATATATATCTCATCACCATTTTTTGGTAGGGCATAGAATCCAAATTAAAAGTCATAAAATTGAATATAAGTGGCACGCATATAGAGACCATCACGGGCGAGAAGAGTGCCTAACCCCTTCTCTTCTCGTAACTTAGCCCCCGAACCCATTTTCTCAAAAAAGGTTTTTTCTTCATTTTTCCTAAAATCAAAATGAGGTGGCGACTCTTGCAATCAAATCACAGCATCAATAGGAAACCATTGTGTGATAACCGAGCGCATTTCCAAAAGCGCATCAGCACGAGACGGGCGCGAACCGCTTTCACGGGCGGTCGTTTCGCGGTGATCCGATCATCTCGGGCGCGGGCTCTCACAGTTATGTTTTCGTGGTCTATTTCATCATAATTTGAATCGTTATTAACTTGTTCATTAAGTTCGTTATTAGTTAATTTATCATTTATGATATTTGCAATCTCGGGGTACTCAGAAATATCAAATTTTTCATTAGCAAAGAAAGGAAACACACGCTCGGCTATTGCCTCCATATCCTCTTGGGTGAGGGTATTAGAAACACTCTCGGACTCGAAAGTAAGTGTGAGCCACTCTTCCTTTGTTGCTGTACGGGGTATGCAACCCATTTCTCGGATCAAGAAATCCTCGGATACTATGGGCCCCTTCGTTGAATACCAGTTGTTGATTGGCTCGGAACTTGGCGGGATCTTACTGATGGTTTCCTTTCTGACGACGGTGTCGTAGATGGCGTTGTCTTGACAATCGTCCATGATGGCAAATTCTTTGAACATGGAGGCTAGATCGGATAGTTCTTCCCCCACGGTAATCTCTACCTCAGACTCTATAGTCACTTTCTTGCCCCACCACTCTCGGGGTGACATTGGAGCAGGCTCCCTTTCTTGTGTCGGTATTTCACAATCAGTGAAGATCTCAAGACCGGGCTTTCTGACACACTTTTCGTTAACCCATGGTTCGGGAAAGATCATGTACGGAACATCTTCCCCTTGACGAACAAAATAACCGTTTAGTGTGTTGCGGTAAGGCCTGAAGTTGGGGATTTCATATTGTCGCCCTTCTTTGCGAGCTCGGGTCTTTTGATTCTTGACTGCTTGCTCGTACTTCAAGTCATCTTTGGTAGGCTCTTATCCCAGACCAAACTTGTTCTTGACAAAAGGAACTTCCACGGGGTGCAATATCCCTTGTTGATGCTTCCCTAGGCCAAGACCGGGAAAGTGATTCATGTTCCTCATCATGTGGAGGATTTTAGGATTGCCGAGGGTCCATTGTCTGTTTCCCCCTTCTTTGTCGATGGTGTTGACGCCGGAGAGAGTGGCATCTTCTATCCCGTGTTGGACTTGGTGAACGGGTTGTCCCCCATTTCTGTGGATGGTGATATTCTCGGCCATGATGGTGACTATCTCGTCCCCATTTCTGATCTTGACACACTGATGGAGAGTGGAAGGTACCGCATTGGAACTGTGGATCCAAGGTCGGCCCAAAAGTAGGTTGAATGACGCAGGGACATCAAGTACTTGGAATGGGACGGACATGATCATGCTTCCAAATTCGATATAAACTTCTATCATTCCCATGACTGTACGGGCAGTGCTGTCGTACCATCTAATGACTTGTGCGGAGGGTTGTAAATCGGAGCTTTTGAGCCCCAGTATGCCCATGACTCGGCTCAGCATTAAGTTGAGTGCAGAACCACCGTCTACTAGAACTCTTGAGATGGGTCTCCCCCTTGCCCTTACTTTGAGGTAGATGGCTTCATTGTGTTCGGACCCAAATGGCGGGAGGTCCATGTCAGCAAAAGTGATGACATTACCGAAGTGAATGTGACCTATCATTACTGTGAGGTCCTCAGGAGTCGTGTCGGGAGAGACTGATGTGTCATCCAAGTTCTTGATGACGAGGTCTCGGTGTTTCTTTGATGATGCAATAAGGTCCCAGATGGATACGTTAGCTTGCGTCTTCTTGAGCTGTCTTAACAAAGGATCTTCGGGTATGTCGCATGCTTGCGATCTTTGAGAAGAGGTGTTGGTTGCTGCGGTATTGGGAGGGATTGTTCTCGTTGTTACTCGGCCACTGCGAGTGAGCACGTTCACGGTCCCTTGTAGCTTCTTCTTCCTATTCTCTAAGACTTCCCTCATAATCTCATCATAAGTCACAACATAACAAGAATTATTCATATCATCGGAGCCCTCATTCACAATTGGGATCGAATGAGTGGTTCCTTCAAACTCTCCTACCTCTATTACATTGACACCACCCTCATTACGGATTATGAATTCCTTCTTGTCTATGAGGTCTTGGATGGTGTTGCGGATGGAGAAACAATCCTCGGTGAGGTTGCCGGTGCATTGATGGTAGTCACACCATTTGTGGTGGGCATGATTGGGACGGAGCGGTTGTGGTTGCTTGTACCCTTGAAGAGGAGTGATTTGCCCCTTGGCCTTTAGAGCTTCATAGGCCTCGGTGATGGTCATGCCATTGAGAGGAGTGTAGACGCGGTCGTTTTGGAACCGCTTTCCCTGTGGTGGAGGGACCTTCTTGTAATTCCCCTTGTCAGTAGTAACGGCATTAACAGAAGCCTCCTTGTTTGAACTAGAGGCGGCCTTGTATCGGTAAGTAGGAGAGGCCTTTTTAATCTCCTTGAGCAAGTCATCCATGCGTACCCCCGCCTCATACATTTGGGAGAAGTCGGAGTAGCAAGCCCCACTTAGGTGGGTGCGGAGATCAATCTTGAGACATTTGAGAAAGATGTCCATTTGCTCTTTTGTGTTTGGCCTCTCAACAATTTCAGAGAGCTTGTCATTCCATCTCCTTGTGAAGTCAATGAAGGACTCATTGTCTCTTTGAGTGGTGTTCTCGAGCTCTTTCCTTGTGGGCCGGTGAGTGGTGTTGCCTTGATATTGATTTTTGAAGGCAAGCATAGCGGCATCCCAATCAAGACGGACAGTGAGCGGGAGAGTTGCATACCAATCCTTGGCCACCCCCTCGAGAGTGAGAGGAAAGCATTGAGCCATAACTTTTGGGGAGACCTTCTTCGGAACCATAGCCCAAATGTAAGTCTCGATGTGAGCCATCGGGCATGAGTTTCCCTTAAACTTGCTAATTTCGGGCATCTTGAATTTGTCGGGGAGAGTGGCCATCGTGCTCATGAGGATGGATGACCGATAAAGGCTTGTGTTGGAGCCTTTTCCCATGTTGAGGCCGTCGAATTTCTGATCAATGTAGGCCATGATGGAATCAACCATTTTGGGGTCGTTGTTGTCGGTGCTTGGTTTTCCCAACTTTTTGGTGCGGGCACTGACATATGGGCTTTCAAACAGACCCTCGGTCCACTCGGATTCCTCATTGTCATTAACCCCCTTGTTCTTGGAGAGCTTGAGGAGCTTGGCCTTCAGTTGGTCAACCTCGGCCTCGTGGGCCTCCCTTTGACTGTCGACATGAGCTTGCCACAAGGCTTCTTTAGTTTGAGCCTCTTGGTTAAGGGTAGAGACTTGTTGTTGGAGTACTTGAACCATGGCAGAAAGTTGTTCGAGAGTCATGGCGTTGTTGGTGCTGGAGTCGCCGGCCATTGATGATGTAGAAGCTGTTGGAGTGATCGGTTTACGGACAAGCCTGTTGGATGAATCCCTGTAGATGCGGAGAGTACCAATCGGACCTATAATTGGAGAAGTAGCCCATGTCAGTCTCGGTTCACACTTTCGGTCCATGAAGAGGTTGAGAACACACAGTTGGGCACACGACTCGAACCACATAAGAAAAAAAAAATCTTTTTTTTTTTTTTTTATAAGTCGGACGGAATGGGTCCCTTTTGGGGTTTCTAAGAAGATAATGGAATCGTCACACTAGTATATAGACCATCTCGCGGTCCCATATACTCATCGGATTCCATCGCGTTTGTGAATCCTACATGTGTCGGGATTAAACTAAATTAATGTAGTAAAGCATACATGCGGGGACGGATTTTTTTTATTTTCGTCTAAAATAACCACCTTTGGGGACGTATTTTTATTGCGTCCGTTTCAACAAGTTGGCATGTATGATTTGAAAACATTAGTTTAGGGAAATCTCGGTACATGGAAACCGACTTGGTCACGGAGTGTTAGACCCTAACTAGAATTGTGTGGTTTGTGCTCGGCTAAAGAGAGGCTTAAAGGTCACCCCCGGCATGTAGTCATGAACTACGCCACGGGCTGAGGTTTACCGCTTCGAAGAGCCAAGGTCGAGTGGAGCTTGAAACTTTCTAGGACGGGCATCGACGGGTTTGGGGTTGGACTTGTGCGACTCGATAGTAAGCAATTTATAGGAGTAATGTGCATGTAATGTGAGGTCTATTACGTGACAAAAATTTTTATTTTATTATTATTATTTATTTTTTTTTAAATAAAAGATAAAAACACATAAGCACGTAAATTACAACTCCCGAATCACCCGTGTGACCGGTAAATGAAACATAAAATTAAACAGTCCAAGGGTTCAATTCTGTTCTGTTGCAGGCAACTGTGCCAACACCCCACTGTTCTGTTCAGTAACTGATACCTGTTCTTGCCCTGGAAATTGGCCCAGAAGCGCGCGCCTCGGGCTAGTGTTGTGGGAAGCGCGCGCCTGGCGCATTGTATCTGGGAGGCGCCCGCTTTTGGGCTAACCTGTCCGATTATCAGAAACTAATGGACTCAGGGGATTGCCCTGGTCCTGATTGTGTGATGGAACCCATGCAATGTTTGTTAGCACGAAATCATAGGAGAAATAGGAAGAACACATGGAAGGCGGGCGATTCTGGAATTTGACGCGGGACGCGCGCGCTTTGGACCATGAAGGTCCGAGGCGCGCGCTTCCCATGTCAATTTCCAGAATGTCCAGAAAAGTGAATTATGAAAAGAAACACAAGTTTAACCCTCAAGCAGTCCCCAGCGGAGTCGCCACTGTAGATACCCCGGGGGGACCACGGCTTCGCTAGAGCGCGTGAATTACCCTAGGATGTCTAATTGTGTTTTAGAGTCGCCACCCACGTTTTTGAGGAACGTAAGAAAACCTAATGTTTATGAGCCTAAGTTTGATTTACGAAAACAGAGAATCTTTGGGACGAGGGGTTTGGGGGTTAGGTTACGAAATGGGAAGTACTTAAACACCCATTTTGCCCGAGCAAAGTCGGTCTTGTTTGTTCATAATTCACTTTTAAAGATAAATGTGTTCTTCCTATTAAAATGATGATAAAAAGGGGTTTTAGAGTTAAAATGTAAGGAGATGACTCCTAGGTCAATTCAATGTAATGAAAGGACCGTTGGTGTCATGTCCCAAATGGTTTTGGGTGATTGCACATTTGATTGAAGAAGAAGAAGAAGAAGAGAAATGCTTAAGACATTTACCTATAGTATCCTTCAAAGAGAACCTCTTGTAAAGCCTTGAAGAAGAGGTTGAATACTTTGTTGAAGAAATCCCAAGAGAAAGTCTAGGAAAGAAGTGAGTAAAAGGTCTAAAAATAATGATGTCCAAGGTCTTCCTCCAATGATGGATTGGAGGGGTTTTTATAGTTGAAAAATGACTGTTTTTGGACCCAAACGGAGTCTCCAAGAAATCTTTCCCGGGTAAAATCATGTATAATGAGCAAGGGAGAGATTCTTGGGCAGAATCTGTAACTGACACGCCCCAGAAGCGCGCGCATCCCACCTAGGCAGCGGAAGGCGCGCGCGTCTGGCCTCAAGGGGCGGAGGTGCGCGACTCTGAGAAGCAAGTTTTGACAGAAAGGACTAGAAAGTTAGAACTGTTATTCAGTTTAGTCCTGGGACTTAACGGAGTTCGTCTGGAACTTAACCAAAGTAACAGAAACTAACAGAAAACACTTAGAAGAGGGAGAAACACAAAACCAAGTGTGCAATCGGGGTGAGCGGTCCAAGGCGGGGTGTCTACAGAAACAGATTGCATCCTTTTGTTAATCGGGTTTTGCCTCAGAAGCCTTGGCAACCTTTGCCTTGCTTATCTTGGGTTTGATAACTTTTGCCTTACCCTTTCCTTTGGCACCAGCCTTCTTCCCATCATGAACCAAGAGCACAGGAGAACCTTTCTCCACAAACTTCATCTCCGCAGTTTTAAGCATCCCATGCGACTCGGATAGATTCTTATCCATTCCATGCATGTTATAATTCATCACAAACTGATTACAACTTTTAGGCAATGAATTAAGAATGAGATCCGTGGCTAGCTCCAATGGAATTGGATAGCCAAGTTTCTCAAGATGCTCTACATAACCTTTCATTTTAAGAATGTGAGGACTCACTTGTTGCCCTTCATTCATTTTGCAAGAAGTGAATGCAACAATGGTCTTGTACCTCTATTGCCTAGCTTGCTCTTGAAACATGGCTCTTAACTCCACGCCTATCTCACAGGCTTCCAAATGTTCCAAACTTTGTTGGAGTTTTGAGTACATAGTAGCAAGCATGAGACAACTTACATCTCTAGAATCATTACGATGTTTCTTGTAACTGTCTCTTTCTGCCCTAGGGGCAGTAGGTTCTCGTTCAGCAGGAAGAGGCCCATCGAGAATGTACAACTTATCTTCTTGCCTTAGAACAATTCTTAGGCTACGGATCCAATCCATAAAGTTAGTACCATTCTCTTGGAGCTTATCCTTCTCAAGGATCGATCGCAACGAAATTGATTGAGTGTTGTTAGTCATTATCTACAATTATGCAAAATTTCCAAAATTTAATAAGTACCAATTTTCATTAAAGAAATAAACAATGTATTTTTCAAAAATACTCCCACTAAATTATACAACCTTCTTTATACATCCAATGTATAGTATAATTTAAATGGGTTAAGATCCCGCTTTAATTTAATTTTAAGTACGCTTTGGCGCACCGCTCAAAATCAAATTAATTAGGTAGACAACTCTTGTCAATCATATCTCATATGACTCTCAGTTCTTTTCATGAGATTCTTTAAGAAATCCAATTTCAAAAAGCATGTTAAATCTCATCTTTGCCTTAAGCCAAAAACTGTTTTGACGCTTAATTAAGTCCAACCATTTTAAACGCATAGGAAACTCTTATTCACTCATCTTGCTCATACATGAATAAAATAAATGCACCTCGCTTTGGCGAGCCCACACAAAATTACCCATATATAAACAAGTGTTTTAATCATGGCATGGCAAAAGGACTTAAAACTTTCTTTGAAGGTTCATCACATATAGCATACAACACATTTATGAGCACATAATATTGTAGACACCCCGCCTTGGACCTCTCACCCCGATTGCATACAAAGTATTTTTATTTAACTTATTTTCATTAATTTCTGTTACTTCGGTTAAGTTCCTAACTGATTCCGTTAGTTTTGGACTAAACTGCATAACAGAATTAACTTTAGAGTCATTTCTGTCATTCTGTCATTTTTACCCGCGGGCGCTTCCGGCACTGTAAATGAGCCGCGCGCCCGTCCCGACCCAAAAGCCGGACTCGCGCGCTTCCCATTTTGGCAGTAACGGATTGCACCTTATTTCCCTCCCTTTTCTTATTTGCAACATCTCTTTCTTGATCACAAAAGACCTCTTTTCTCATCCACATTCATCCCCCCTTTTCTCATTAACTCTCAATCCCACACTTCTAGCCTTTTCATTAAAACAAAATATTTCCTTTTTATTTTATTTGATTTTCTTTTATTTCTTTTATTTATTATTTTATTTATCTTATTTTTGATTGGTCAATTCCATTTCACATGGATGATCATCTTTTCCCTCCAACCTTTCCCTCTCTTTTTTACCTATAAAGACCATCATCTTCTACCTTAGAAAGGGACTTCTTCTTTTTGGACTGCTTTTTGGACTTCTGCTCTTTGGACCTCATTTTTTAGACTTGGAACTTTCTCTCTACACAAATTCTATATCATTTTCCCTACACAAATTCTCCCAACAAGAGTTTTACACAACGAAACTCTACACAAATCTCTACACAACAACATCATTTTCAAGTCCAAGTTTGAAGTCTTCTTTCTAAAGGTACAAGTCTTTTTTTTATTATTTTATTCATGTTCTAGTCAATGTATGCAATCCCCATTAATGGGACATGACCAACATGACTACTTCACATATTGAAGTTGGTTAAGGTTATCTCCCTACATTTTAATCTTAACTTTAATTCACCATCTTAATTTCTCTTCATCTCTTAATGTAATTCTTTAACATTACTTGTTACATGTAATCTTTATCATTAAATAAATAAAACAATTCTATTTTATTTCCCCTTTATTTCCTCTTTTCTTCTCATCACAATTGTTAGCACATTTCTATTTAATTAATTGAAGGACATGTAAATATTAGAACACCAATAGTAGCAAGACCCGCGTAAGCGGGGCGGAGTGGGTGTTTAAGTACTTCCCACTCCGTCACCTAACCCCCGAACCCTTCTCTCCCGAATCTCTGGTTTTGTACATAAATTAGGCTATTTCTAGGTTTTTCTTATGTTCCTTTAAAAACATAGGTGGCGACTCTAAACAATCTAAAACAAGTTAGACATCCTAGGATAATTCACCGCTCTAGCCAAGCCGTGGTTCCCCGGGGTATCTACAGTGGCGACTCCGCTGGGGGTGTATTAGAGGGTTAAACTTGCGTTCTTAACTTTTGGTGTTCTTATTACTGTTTTCTGGGCATTCTGGTAAAAAGGGTGGGAAGCGCGCGCCTTTGGCCTTCTTGGCCTAAAGCGCGCGCGTCCGACCCTTATTACCAGAATCGCCCGCCTCCTTTCTTGTCCTTCAATTCCATGTTTCTGTGCTAACAAATTCTGCAAGGGAAAGTTTTCTTAATTAAGGGTCAAGGCAATCCCTTGAACCCACTGATTTGCAGGTTCTCACCCAGAAGCGGGCGCCTCTGCCCTGCTTCCTCTCACACGCGCGCCTTCCGCATAGGCAACCCAATGCGCACACTTCTGGGCGCATTCCCGGAACAGAACATTGCACAGAAACAGAACAGAATGACAGTGTGTGGGCACCGGGCCTGCATACGATTTCTTTTACTTTCTGTTTATTTTTATCGGTCACACAGGTGATTCGAAAGTTGTAATTATGTGCTTATTTGTTTTTTTTATTTCTTTTGAAAAAAAAAAATATGTTTTGTCACATGTTAGACCTCACACTACATACACATATTCTTATCAACTGCTCACTATCGAGTCGCACAAGTCCAACCCCAAACCCGTCGAGGCCCGTCCTAGAAAGTTTCAAGCTCCACTCGACCTTGGCTCTTTCGAAGCGGTAAACCTCAGCCCGTGGCGTAGTTCATGACTACATGCCGGGGGTGACCTTTGAGCCTCATATTCAAGCCGAGCACAAGCCACACAATTCTAGTCTAGGGTCTAACACTCCGTGACTCAAGTCGGTTTCCATGTGCCGAGATTTCCCTAAACCAATGTCTTCAAATCATACATGCCAATTTGTTGCAATGGACGAAATAAAACTCCGTTCCCAAAAGTGGTTATTTTGGACGAAAATAAAAATCCGTCCCCGCATGTATGATTTATTACATTAATTTAGTTTAATCCCGATAAATGTAGGTCTCACAAGCGTGGTGGAATCCGATGAGTATATGGGACCGCGAGAAGGTCTATATACAAGTGTGACGATTCCACTATTTTTTCTAGAAACCCCAAAAAGGACTCCGTCCTTCCGACTTTTGTAAATAAAAAAAAAAAAAAAAAAAAAAAAGAGTCATTTTCTTTATATGGTTGAGTCTTTTTTGTGTTTGTGGGTTAAATTTATTTTACTCAAAAGGTGTTTGTGGGGCCAATCTAAGATCAACCGTGCTCTTCCAATAGGTCCAATGGCTTCCAACGGCGACAACAACAACGGTGGAAATGATTTCGTGTCCAACGAAGGGTTACTCAACGTAATGAAATCAATGGGGGAACAAATGGATAGGATTGTCGAGGATGCCCGCCGTAAAGACAATTTGTGGCAAGCCCGTTTCGATATCGACAAGAGGATTCACAAAGAAGAGGTTTCCGAACTCAAGGCCCGTCTTGATTATGAAAGAAGAATTCACAAGGAAGAGGTTTCCGAACTCAAAGCCCATTTGCAAGAACTCACCGACAGCAAAGCAAAGTTCAATGATAAAGCATGCTCAAGTGGACCGACCCTCAAAAGCTATAAAGGTACCACCAACAACCGAGTTTTCACTCCTCTCCAAGGAGTGACCCAAGCCGAGGCATTTGAAATTTTGGTGGCAAGAGGGAAGATCAAACCTTTGGAGGGGTACAAGCCGAAGGCGATACTGAAAAATCATGCTCATGGTGAATGGTGCGGCTACCACAAGCATAGTGGCCATACTACTGAAGGGTGCTTCCTTCTCCGAAACATCATCCAAGATTTGATCGACAACGGCGAATTTACCGTGGGTGAAGAGCAACCGCTAGAGAATGGCAACATGCAAGAACCCATCAATGAAAAAGCTTGGTTTTGAAATGGGCCTTCAACAAGAAATCATGCCGCAAGGAGACTACAACGGCAATGACGACGACAGCAATCTCCGTTTCTCTTTCTCTACCTAGTAGTAGGAATAAAAAAAAAAGAGTCAAAGTCCTCTAATGCGTGCATTAATGTTTTCTCTCGTCCCATGTTAAGTGTCGAGTCTTCTTATCAAATAAAAGTCGTTCTTGTCCTTATACACTCTTCCAAGTTGTTCGATCTAATTCTTGGCAAAATGATGAAAAAATGTCTAAACAAGTTTTAGAACAAGGCCATCACTTGAACGCCTAGGGGCTAAACATCGACGCCAACATCAACGACGAAGCCAAGACAAACAAGGTGGAGCAACAATCATGAAGAAGTCAAGCAAAGTTTTCAAAGGGGGATTAAAAAAAAAAAAAAAAAAAAAAAAAAAAAAAAAAAAAGAGCTCGCTAGGTTGAAACCATCAAATCAACATAGGCAAAAGTTAGAGCACACAAAAAAAAAAAAAAAAAAAAATCCCCCTCAATCAAAGAAGTTCACATCAAGATCAACATCATTCCATCCACCAAAGGAGGACGAAGCTACACGACGAAGCAACAATTCCATCACGAAGAATGGAGAATCCACAAGAACTACGGTGACCTGAGCCTCTACACTAGAGGAACGTAGGCAACTTTCGGGTCCGGTCTCACGCAAGAAAGAAGATATGTTTAGCCCTAGCGCGTTATGGTGATTGGCCTTCATCTCGAACTTGTCAAGACATCTTTGTACGATTCATGTGCCAATGAATTAATCACCAAAAAGATTGAACAACTTTCTTAGATTTGGAATCATTTCGCGCTCCTTGTCGAGTCTAGGGACTTCTATTCTTTCTGCATACTCCCAATTTCATGCAATCAAATTAGGGGCTTTCCTTCTCTTCTCTCTTAATGACTTACTTGCCTTCGTGAGTCATTCAATAAAAAATACATGTCAATACTAGGGACAGTTCCCTAGTCAAGTCAATGTCACTCATCATTAGTGACAAAAGGTCTCCACCGCAAAATCACATGTCTTATCTCCTCAGCTAGAGTCAATGCACACTTCCTCATCAATTGAGTCAAAAAAAAAATAAAAAAAAATGATGAAGACGCAAAAGAGATGCCCGCTAGATTGAAAACCCGAAAGGGCGGTCTAGGCAAAAAACAGGGTGCGTCATAAAAAAAATATGAGAGAGTGAGAGAGAGAAGAGAAAGAGAAATGGAGATCCCCGGCCTCTAAAGAAGACAAGTTCTACATTGAATCTCCTCCATTGTGAACCACTAAAATCACCATACCTCTTCCATCAGCAAAAGTCGCTCACACAGGGAGCGCATTTCTATCCTTTGTAATTTCAAATTCCTGCTCTATCGAGTCTTTGTTTTCTCTTGTCGATGTCCTCGGCGGTTGTCTTTCTTTCGTCGACGCGTTTTGCCTCGCAATCCACGTCGCCGAGGGGCTCTGTAGACACCCCGCCTTGGACCTCTCACCCCGATTGCATACAAAGTATTTTTATTTAACTTATTTTCATTAATTTCTGTTACTTCGGTTAAGTTCCTAACTGATTCCGTTAGTTTTGGACTAAACTGCATAACAGAATTAACTTTAGAGTCATTTCTGTCATTCTGTCATTTTTACCCGCGGGCGCTTCCGGCACTGTCAGTGAGCCACGCGCGCGTCCCGACCCAAAATCCGGACTCGCGCGCTTCCCATTTTGGCAGTAACGGATTGCACCTTATTTCCCTCCCTTTTCTTATTTGCAACATCTCTTTCTTGATCACAAAAGACCTCTTTTCTCATCCACATTCATCCCCCCTTTTCTCATTAACTCCCAATCCCACACTTCTAGCCTTTTCATTAAAACAAAATATTTCCTTTTTATTTTATTTGATTTTCTTTTATTTCTTTTATTTATTATTTTATTTATCTTATTTTTGATTGGTCAATTCCATTTCACATGTCCCTCTCTTTTTTACCTATAAAAACCATCATCTTCTACCTTAGAAAGGGACTTCTTCTTTTTGGACTGCTTTTTGGACTTCTGCTTTTTGGACCTCATTTTTTAGACTTGGAACTTTCTCTCTACACAAATTCTATATCATTTTCCCTACACAAATTCTCCCAACAAGATTTTTACACAACGAAACTCTACACAAATCTCTACACAACAACATCATTTTCAAGTCCAAGTTTGAAGTCTTCTTTCTAAAGGTACAAGTCTTCTTTTTTTTATTTTATTCATGTTCTAGTCAATGTATGCAATCCCCATTAATGGGACATGACCAACATGACTACTTCACATATTGAAGTTGGTTAAGGTTATCTCCCTACATTTTAATCTTAACTTTAATTCACCATCTTAATTTCTCTTCATCTCTTAATGTAATTCTTTAACATTACTTGTTACATGTAATCTTTATCATTAAATAAATAAAACAATTCTATTTTATTTCCCCTTTATTTCCTCTTTTCTTCTCATCACAATTGTTAGCACATTTCTATTTAATTAATTGAAGGACATTTAAATATTAGAACACCAATAGTAGCAAGACCCGCGTAAGCGGGGCGGAGTGGGTGTTTAAGTACTTCCCACTCCGTCACCTAACCCCCGAACCCTTCTCTCCCGAATCTCTGGTTTTGTACATAAATTAGGCTATTTCTAGGTTTTTCTTATGTTCCTTTAAAAACATAGGTGGCGACTCTAAACAATCTAAAACAAGTTAGACATCCTAGGATAATTCACTGCTCTAGCCAAGCCGTGGTTCCCCGGGGTATCTACAAATATAAACATGTTACGCATCAAGTTTAGCCACTAAATTAATCTCTATTAATTTAAGCATAATATTTATGTGTCATTAGTTTCTATATAATTATGAGGATGAGACTATTTCAACTTTGGTTATTATCTCCAAATCAAGACAAGGCCGAAACTAAGCCATAAGGCATCCACAATTCCGCACTAATTCAAGAAACCAAGAAAGTAGTCCATGTGGCCGAAACTAAGCAATAGATGGTCTCGATGAACGTAGGCCAATTGCATCCACAATTCCACATGGATCTCCAATCTTTGAATCAAGAACTTTGTTTCTCAATTTTAGCAATTATGAACTCTTCATAATTCTAACTTTGTTTTATCTTTGAAACTTTGATTGTGATCAAGTTTGGGAAACACAATCTCGATGAACGTAGATTAGCCATCCAAACCTTGAACCAATCTTAGAATCACAAGACTAAAACAAATAGGTCAAACATTACGTTCATCAAGTGGAAGACTATAATAACTTCATGTCTAAGGATTCGAATGACATAACTAATATGAGATATATGTTCGACATAAACCATGACATAAATCTCATACAGCGGGTCATGTCCAGTACCTTGTTCCAAACAAGTGCCCATAAATCTAACATGATCATCCCATGATCATTTAGCCTTTATACTAGTGCTTAACAAGTACTAGGGACGGAGATTATTATAAGTAAACATGAACAACAATAATAATCAAAACATCTCTTTATTGATATGAAATAAATGATAACAATTACAATGTTTATTAAACGTGCCTAGGGCACCACTACCAACAGTACCCCAATCTGAATTTGACTTACTTTAGAGGAATTCTTGATAACATTTAGGGATAAACCAATGGGCCAGGACCTCACTAGGATAAACCTAATATTCCAGGACTGAACTGGAATTCAACTTAGAAAAATCCAAAAGCTCGCCAAGTCGAGTCGTACGGATCGTTTGGGTACTTGAGGGGTTGAGCCGTACGGCTATGTTGGGCACCCCCAGTCCCTATAAATTGAACCGCATGCTGATCATTTCAGGGGGGAAGAATATTGTTTAGATATGGGAAACTCTGCAGAAATCGTGTCTGAGAGAGAAATCACCCTTATAATTGAGTGAAGGAAAGGAAGATAGACTAGAACCATCATAGGTGAGGTCCCCTTCCCCCATCTTCTCTTCATCTCAACTCTATTTTTCTTTGTTAATCACATTACTTGTTCTTGTTTATATTCTTGTAAGACTTGTCCTCTCAAGCAAATTTATATTCTTGCAAGACTTGTGCATTTCAAGCATACATATATTATATTACTACAAGACTTGTCCATTTAAAGAATATATATCTTATATATATACATATAATGTGAACTAAACCATGAGCATGATTCAAGGTGCCCTTCATACTTTTGTGTGAAAGAGGTTCAAACCTAAGGATGATCATGGTTTAATTTCTTGTTCTAAATAGCTTAAAGATCTCTTTATCAAGGTGAAAGCTCATGTCCTTATGTTGGTATTACACAAACTAGGCCATGATGATCATGTTGGGGGATAAAGGCTCAATCTTTATCATCACAACCTTGATCTAGCCAAAAATCCCTAAGATTAGGTCATAAAGATTGGATCTTTATGTTGCTTTTGTTGTCCCTCAAGGTTAATCTTTCATAAAAAGTCCATTTTGATAGTAAAGTTCCAATCTTTACTCATCAAATGGCAATTTTGGCCCAAAGGGCATGTTCATCACCTTTCTCAAAATTTCCCCAATGATTGTCTTGATCACACCCAAAACCTTTGTTTTTGATGTATAATTTGTGATCAATGACATAGGGATGATTAAATCCATGTTTTTGTTAAATAAAATAACTGAAAAATGATCATCACAGTCCAGTTTCAGCAAGAACACTCTGTTTTGCCTGAAACTGGACAGTTTTTTGATAAACTATCAAAAACCCCTGGAATGCTCTCCCTAGCCGTACGGCTACTTTGGCTAGAGAGTGCATTTTCTAGTTTCTTCCCCTTCTGACTGAAATGTTTGCAAAATAACATTTTTCTGTTAAATAATTAACCAGTTTTGTTAAAATGTCAGTTTCTCCCATTTTCGAAATACACACACACACATGCACGTTTGTTAACTATCGTTAGGGAGACTCGGTCCTATCCGAGGTGACTTGGGTGACGTAAAACTCTTCCTAAGGCGTAACCCGACCTCCGAACTAATAGAATCTCTAACCTTTCCATTTGTTGGGTTGAATAATTAACAAATATGGCGACTCCGTTATGTTTTGCGTGATAACCGTATTTGGTTTTTTGCCCTTCGAAACGAAAAACCCCTTCGTTTCCTTCGTCACGGGGCGGGATCCTTACACTCACTTGAGATCTCCTGAAAATAGCTAACTTTTAAAAAAATTATATTGAATCTACACCTGTAGATACCCCGGGCGGGAACACCACGGCCTTAGGCTCGAGCGCGTGGATGTTTATCCTAGGATGTCTAACTTGTTTTAGATGTGTTTAGAGTCGCCACCTATGTTTTGAGGAACATAAGAAAAACCTATTGATTGTAGCCTAAGTTTTGGTTACGAAAACAGAGATTCTTTGTTTTGAGGTCCGGGGGTTAGATTACGAGATGGGAAGTACCGAAACACCCATCTCGCCCAACTTAAGTTGGTCTTGCTTGATCAAAATCTACATAAATGAAAATGTTCTTCTTCTTCTTCTTCTTTAAGTCACAAAAAGGGGGGGGGGGGTTTAAAATATGTTTTGGAATGTAGGAGATAACTCCTTAACCAACCTCAATGAGATGAGGTGATCATTAGAGTCATGTCCCAAAATGATTTGGGTGATTGCACATTTGATCAAAGTAAAAGGGAGAGGATATGAAGTAGAAAAGGAAGGAAAAGATGGACTTTTACCTACAATTTGAAGACCTTCAAATATTTCTTGATGAAATCCTTGGAGAACCTTTAGAAAGTGATTTTGGTATAGTTTTTGTAAGTTCAATTTTCGGTCCTTGAAAGTGGAGGTAAAGAGAGGTTTTTATAGGTGAAAGAGGGGTGTTTTTGGTGCCAAAACTCAGTCACCAAGAAATCCTTCCCGGGCAAAATCCTGTAAATTGAGCAAGGGAGGGAATCCTGGCCAGAAATCTGTAACTGACGCCCAGAGGCGCGCGCTTCCTGATTTGGGGCGGGAGGCGCGCGCGCCTGGCTCCTCCTGTCGGAGGCGCGCGACTCAGAGAAGGCAATTTTGACAGAATGGACTAGAAAGTCAGCCCTGTCATTCAGTTTAGTCCCTGGACTTAACGAAGTCAGTCAGGAACTTAACGGAAGTGACAGAAACTAACGAGAAACACTTAAAATGGGGAGAAACACAAAATCAAATGTGCAATCGGGGTGAGCGGTCCGAGGCGGGGTGTCTACAGAGCCCCTCGGCGACGTGGATTGCCAAGCAAAACGCGTCGACGAAAGTTAAAACACCCGCCGAGGACATCACCAAAAAAGACAAAGACTCGATGAAAGCAGGAACTTGAAATTGCGAGAGATAGTGGTGCGCTCCCTGTGTGAGCGGCTTTTGTTGATAGAGGGGGTGGCATGATCCGTTAGGTGAACCTGCCGGCTGAATGTTTTGAATGAGGCCGTTAGTGAACCTTCTGATGAATCCGTTAGTGAATCCCTTGGATGAGTCCGTTGGTGAACCCTTGTTGACGAATCCGTTGGTGAATCCGTTTGATGAATCCGTTAGTGAATCCCTTGGATGAGTCCGTTGGTGAACCCTTGTTGACGAATCCGTTGGTGAATCCGTTTGATGAATCCGTTAGTGAATCCCTTGGATGAGTCCGTTGGTGAACCCTTGTTGACGAATCCGTTGGTGAATCCGTTTGATGAATCCGTTAGTGAATCCCTTGGATGAGTCCGTTGGTGAACCCTTGTTGACGAATCCGTTGGTGAATCCGTTTGATGAATCCGTTAGTGAATCCCTTGGATGAGTCCGTTGGTGAACCCTTGTTGACGAATCCGTTGGTGAATCCGTTTGATGAATCCGTTAGTGAATCCCTTGGATGAGTCCGTTGGTGAACCCTTGTTGACGAATCCGTTGGTGAATCCGTTTGATGAATCCGTTAGTGAATCCCTTGGATGAGTCCGTTGGTGAACCCTTGTTGACGAATCCGTTGGTGAATCCGTTTGATGAATCCGTTAGTGAATCTCTTGGATGAGTCCGTTGGTGAACCCTTGTTGACGAATCCGTTAGTGAATCCGTTTGATGAAATATTGCTTTGAAGTCTCGTGCCATTTGGAGTCACACTTGACTTTTGAATTGTGGGGTACGGGCACAGTTGACTGCGACCAGAAAAATGTTCCTACTGGGGATGAAATGTTGAGATTGACTTTTGAGGAGGGCGTGGTACCCGTGACAGAACTTAGGGAGCTCGGAATCCGTGGGGAAACCTTGGCACGATGCATGGACTTCTGCATGGGAGACTGCTTCTGAACCTGCCTGCTGATGGGAAGAGCGCGCGTCCGAGCCTCGTTATGGGACGCGCGCGCCTCGGATGAGTATGTCGGGAGGCGCGCGCCTGGCGCATAAGTTCAGCACATTGAAACAGGCTGTTCGCTGTTTTCGGCCATTTTTCAAAAATTTGAAGAACCCTCCAAATTCCAAGCCCAATTTTCGTAGAGAAATCACCCCAAAACACTTTCTTGCTGCTCTAGGATCAATTCCATCAAAGAAACGATGTCGGATCGTCAGCAATCACCTCCGTTTGAGATGCCACAGGGCGAGGAGCCCGAAATTGGGGTTGAAGCTATGGACCCGAGCTTGCTTACTTTCCGGCCTCATACCCATATTTCTCACTTCGTGACTTCGGGTTTGGTAAGAATGCCTCACCCTTCTTGTCGATTTCGGGCTTCATGAAGTTTTGTTTTCTTTACCCGAGATATTGCTGCAGCAGCTTTATTGATCATTCTTTGCTTGATGTTTGTTGTTGCTGATTTGTTGCAAGAAACATGTTGGGATGCCCCTTTTCACGTTCACACACTTGCTTGTACATTGTTCTGCCGTTGAAGTCTTTGTGTTGAGTTCATCCGTTTTTCCCAGCAGTCATGCTGATGAAATTTTTGCTGTTCCCCCCCTTTTTTTTTTCTTTTCAGGAGTGGACCCGTTTGAAGGAGATTCGCGGTGGGGCTCATGGGCCCATCTCTATATGGAAGAGGTTGCCCGAGAATGTTTGGGCCCGAGTCACAGGGACTCATTTTGGTCTTTTTGTCACTAGCCTCCCAGCTTTGAAGAATGACCCTGATGTGGTTCAGGCATTGAGGGAGAGATGGTGGGATACCACCCATACCTTCCATTTACTCATGGGCGAGGTGACTATGACGCCTACTGATTTCACAGCTTTGACGGGCTTGCCGTTCATGGGGGTGCCTGTCCCTTTTGGTTTGAGAGGGGCTGCTCGGACTCCGGACGAGTTACTGGCCTTGGTTGACTGTCGGTTCGAGGTTAAGAATTCTCGAGTGACATGGGGGAGAATCCGGGCTTATTTCAGCATCCTGATGGCTGAGGCTCGGGGTGTTACTGCTGATCGGGTTGATGCTGTGGCCCGTTGCTTCATTTGGTACTTGTTATCCCACACCCTGTTTGCCAACGGGGGATCTTCGGCCTCTTTGGCTCTGCTTGACTTGTTAGTGGACTTGGACCAGATTGGCCAGTATAACTGGGGCGCAGCGGGCTTGGCTGCTTGTTACCACGGCATGGATTTGACCAGCCGCTCGACCACCAGCTCTGTTACAGGCTTCAGCTTGCTGTGGGAGGTATACCGCTTACTGTCCCTTTTATATTCTCCTTGCCTTAGTCATAACTGCCTTTTTCGTTGACTGTCATTAACTTTGTTTCTGCCTCTTGTCTACAGCTTTGGGCTTTTGCTATCCTGAATCTGAGGGATTTCAAGATTGCCAAGGAAGGCCAGCCCCAGTATCCGGACTGCGCACGGTGGGCGTATAAGGAGAGGAATGTGAAGACTGGCACAAATCCCATTAGTCTTACTTCGGCCCGACGGCACTTGGACACCCTGAGGCCTGAGTCTGTTGCCTTTTCTTTGTATCCGTGGAGATCAGTTCAGCACTGGTTTGAGCACACTCTTATTCCTACCCGTTCTCGGCTTTTGATGAGTTCGGGTGAGTGCATGGCTCTGTACTTGGGAGACAGAGTATTTTGGCAGCATGGTACCCAGGTGACAGACTTTTACACCCCTCCTCGTCCTGCAGTTCCAGACGTTCCTCCTTTCTGCCCTCGTAACTGGAGGTCACTTTCAGAGGCTGATCGTGCGGCATATATGGTAGGGGTTGATGCCGTCCCTTATATTCAATTGGATCAGGATTATGGCCTCTTCAGGGAGAACAACTTGATGCAGGGCTTTATGTTCGCTGATCCGAGGAGATCACAGGCTGCTCCTTCGACCTCCGCTCGGTTTTACACTACCGGTGCCGGGTATTGTTTTGATCCTCCTTTGCCTCCTCCTTATTACACTTATTCAAACTTCGGGGTCTTTGAGGAGCAGAGGGAGATTGTTCCCGAGGATATGTCACCGGAGAGAGAGCCTCCCGCTCAGGCTGCCGTGGTACGTTTTTCTGACCATCTTTGCATTTTCTCAGTTCCAGTCTTGTTTTTCTGTTCTTTGTATTGATGTAATTTCCTTTCCCCGTTCTTTGTTGCAACAGGTGCCCGTGGCTGCTTATAGGCACTTGGGTAGGCAGAACAAAGGGATGAGGCGGAGGCTCTGTCAGCTGGAGGAGAGGGTGCTGGAGCTGTGCAGGGATATTGCTGCCATGACTAGAGATGCTGCCGGTGCTGTCTCTGGTGCTGCGAGAGGAGCTGCCCGAGGTGCTCGGGGCATGGGACGAGGCTGCAGGGATGCTGCACTGGACATCGATGAGGCTGTCTCTTCAGCTAGGCAGTCGTTGAGCAGGAGTCTGTGCCATAGTAGGAGTCTGAGCCGAGAGGGTAGTCAGAGCCGGGGCGGCGCCAGTTCATCAGGGAGAGCTGTCAAGAGGACCCGTCCTGATGTTGTGATTGAGACATCCGAGTCTGAGGATGATGATGACGATGATGATGATGAGGACGATGATGACGATGAGGAGACCGAGAGCGGTAGCAGGGGGTGAGCACAGTGTTGGTGATGACGTGCCCGAGCTGTTGTGGCTGAGAGGATGAGGGATTGAAACACTTTTACTTTTGCCTGTAATAACATTTAACATGTATTTACAATCCTAGTTATCTTACTACTCGTTTTATGTTCTTTTAGCGACTCGATCTTAGATGTTGACTCTTTACAAACAAATGTGTGCCCAAAGGGTGCTTGTTGTCGATGTTTGAACTCCTTTTTGTTGCTGGGATTTGATTTTGCTGCAGGTTGGGTATGTTGAAGTGCTTGGGTTCTGTTCTGAACTGACAAGGGCTGTTTCTGTCTGAACTGCTGTCAAAGGCGCGCGCGTCGGGCCTTGCTTATGGGAGGCGCGCGCGTTTTAAAGCCCTGGTCGGAGGCGCGCGCTTCTGGACTGCTGAATTACAGCCCCTTTCTTTTCTGATCAGAATGTTCCAACAGCTATAAATTTGAACTATTTCGACCAGAATGGTCACACAGCATTCTTTTGCAAACACTTTCTCCTCCTAAATCACAAAATTCTTGTCATAATGGCCCCCATGACTTTCTCCTTTGAAGTTAAGGTTTCCGTTCCCGAGGGTGAGAAGTCCGTTCCAATGGTGAGCGCCGTTCCAGCTGTGGGGTCCGTCTCGATGGTGGAGAAGCGTCCGAGCGTTTTTGATCGTTTGGGAAGGCCCAATGACGATGTTGTTGACCCCGTGAGACCGGTGGTTCATGTGCGGGACTATAGACCCCGTCATTTTCCCAAGAAGAAGAAAGGTAAGGGAAATTCCTCATATGTGTGGAAGCGTCCCATGGTTGTCCCCGCTAAGGTTCCGCTTGATAAGGGTAAAGGGAAAGCCGTTGATGAAGCTCCGTTCCGTCCTAGCGTTTTCTCCCGTCTTGGCGGTCCCAAGAATGTTCCGTCCCCGTACAAGAAGACTAAAGTACATAACAAGAAGCAATGGGTTCCCAAACCTAAGAAAGATTAGATTTTTCTTTGTACCCCAAGAGATTGCAATTTAGACCACTTTGTTTTAGGATTTAATATTTTGATGTCTTTTGTTGCTCAATAAATCCGTTGTAATGGTTTGAATAATTCATTGAATGAATAAAAATTACATTTTGTTATTTGAAGTGAATTGGGTATTTTTGATATGTTTTAGACCGCACCCGAAGGTTCCCTACGTTCCTCCAGTTGGGAGGCTCAGGTCTTCGTAGTTCAAACAAACAAAGACCATTTTTTTTTTTTTTTTTGTGCACCCTGTTTTTTGCCTAGACCGCCCTTACGGGTTTTCAATCTAGCGGGCTTCTTTTTTGCACGTGCTCTAATTTTTGCCTAGGCCGCCCTTGCGGGTTTTCAACCTAGCGAGCGATTTTTTTTTTTTTTTTTTAATGGTCTTTGTTTATTAAGCGTAGAACCTCTTGAGCTTGTCGAGGTTGACCTCCTTTGGCAGCTGGTCACCATCTAAATCCACGAGCCGGACTGCACCACCACTTAGTATCTTTTTGACCACGTACGGACCGATCCATCGGGGTCCCCATTTCCCCAGGGGATTCATGGCATTAGGGGGATGTTGTCTTAAGACCAAATCTCCCACATTGATGTTTCGAGGCTTCACTTTTTTGTTGAAAGCTCTTGCCATCCTTTGTGGATATGCCCTCGTGCGTTCGAGTGCCCTTAACCTTTTCTCGTCGAGTAAGGCTAGCTGTTCGTATCGACTTTGCATCCAGTTGACCTCGTTGACTTGATTCTCGAGGAGGACCCGTAGAGATGGGACTTCAAGTTCGATAGGGAGCACGGCTTCAGAACCATAGACCAATGCATAAGGAGTTTCTCCTGTTGCGGATCGTATCGACGTGCGGTAGCCCCACAATGCTAATGGTAGCTTTCGGGCCAATCCCTTCCTGTTGAGGCCATTTTCTTGACGATGGTCTCGATGGTCTTATTTGCTGCTTCGACTGCGCCATTCGCTTGGGGCCGGTAAGGAGATGACTTGTGCTTGGTGATCTTGTATTCTACCAAAAGTGCATCCATTTCCTTCTCAAAGTGAGAGCCGTTGTCGGAAATGATTTCATGAGGCACGCCGTATCGGCACATGATATTAATCTTTACAAATTCGGCCACTTTCTTGGCGTTGAGGGTTTGATAGGCTTGTGCTTCGACCCACTTTGTGAAGTAGTCGACTGCTACTAGGACGAATGACTGCCCATTGCTCCCGGCAGGATGAACTTTACCGATGATGTCTATCCCCCAACAAGAGAAAGGCCAAGGTGTGACCATGTTGTAAAGTTGTGAGGGTGGAGCATGTTGCAGATTAGCGTGGAATTGGCACTTGGCGCACCTTTTGACTTTCTTGATACAGTCTCGTTCCATAGTACTCCAATAGTAACCAATGCGAAGTATCTTCTTGACTAGCATAAACCCATTCATGTGGGGCCCACATTCTCCTTCGTGCACTTCAAACATTATCTCTTGAGCTTCGGTCTCATTGGCGCATAAGAGATTGATCCCGTCGTGGTGCCTTTTATAGAATCGGTCTCCAATCAGTACGTACCGAGAGGCTAACCTTTGCAGAGCTGCTTGAGACTTCTTATTGATGTTCTCGGGATAAGTGCCGTCTTTGAGAAAGTTCATGATATCTGAATACCACGGAGAGTTTGTTTGAACCTCGTTGATCTCGATGCTCATGCAATATGCCGGACTGTTCCTTCGAGCAATTTTGAAAGGCTTCACCATTTTTCCTTTGGGCATTTCAACTAATGAAGCTATAGTGGCCAGTGCATCGGCGAAGCGATTCTTATTTCTTGGCAGGTAGTTGAAAGTGATCTCTTGGAATTGTTCAACCAGTTCTTCAAGGTGCTGACCATACTATTGGAGAGTCGGGTCTTGGGTTCGCCATTTACCCGATTGCTGATTGATAAGGAGCAAAGAGTCGCCGAACACTTCTAGTTCCGTGACGTTTCTTTCGAGAGCTGCTTCGAGCCCTGCTATGCATGCTTCGTACTCGGCAATGTTGTTGGTAGCTTCGAATTCCAGGCGTATGGCAATGGGAGTGTAGATGTCTTTTGGATCGACAAGCAATACCCCTATACCAAAACCGTGTTTATTGGCGGTGCCATCGAAAAAAAGTTGCCACTTGTCTTCCTCGGTTGCAGTACAAATTAAATGCTCGTCGGGGAACTGTACATCTTCCCCCTTCATTTCGTCACACGGGAATTCGGCAAGCTGGTCACTGAACACTTTCCCCCTGACGGATTTTAGTGTGACGTAAGTGATATCGTAGCCGGCGAGCATGAAGTACCATTTGGCTATTCTTGTTGACATGAAAGGCTTCTCGAAGATGTAGCGGAGCGGGTCCACCTTTGCTACAAGCTTGATCGGAAAAGCTTCCATATAGTGTTTGAGCTTTTGAGTGACCCAAACCAATGCTGCACATGACTTCTCTAAGACAGAGTAGTTCTTTTCGCCTCCTTGGAATCGGCGACTGACAAAATAAATGGCGTTCTCCTTTGTGGACTCTCGTTGCTCTTGTGCTAACATAGCCCCTAGGGCTTCATCATTGACAGTGAGATAAAGCAACAGAGGTTTCTCCTTGTGCGGCGGAACTAGAACAGGAGGGCACGTTAAGTAATGCTTCACTTGATCGAAGGCTTCTTGGCACGCGTCGGTCCATTCTAGAGCCACATTCTTCTTGAGTAACTTGAAGATTGGCTCGCACATGCACAAACCGACTGATGTATTGTAGTCTGCCCATGAAACCTTTAATCTCTTTCTGCGTCTTTGGAGGAGGCATGTCAATGATTGCCTTGATTTTGGAGGGGTCTACTTCTATTCCCCTTTCAGTGACCATATAACCAAGAACTTTGCCTCGGATAACCCGAATGTGCACTTTGCAGGGTTGAGCCTCATCTTGTGTTGACGAAGCCTTTCGAAGAACTTGCGGAGATCGATCAAATGTTGACCATCGGTCCTTTGGAGTGAATGATCATGTCGTCCACATAGACCTCGATTTCTTTGTGAATCATATCATGGAACAAGTCTGTCACGGCTCTTTGGTAGGAAGCCCCAGCGTTTCTTAACCCAAACGGCATGACTGTGTAGCAGAAGGTACCCCACGGTGTTGTGAAGGCTGTCTTATGTTGATCTTCCTCGGCCATGAGAATCTGATTGTACCCAGCGAACCATCCACAAATGAGCGAACCTCGTAGGCAGCAGTGGAGTCGACTAGCATGTCAATATTAGGGAGTGGAAAATCATCCTTTGGGGAAGCTTTGTTTAAATCCCGGAAGTCTACACAAACTCGGACCTTGCCGTTTGCCTTCCTGACTGTCACAATGTTGGCTAACCATGTCGGATACTCGATAACCTTGATGAAACCCACGCTGAGGAGCTTCTCAATCTCTTCTTTGACCTGCAGAGACCATTCTGGCTTGATCTTCCTGAGCTTCTGCTTTACTGGCCTGGCATCTTCTCTGATCGGAATCCTGTGCTCCGCTACCTTTCTGTCTAAACCCGGCATGTCTTTGTATGACCATGCGAACACATCCACGAACTCCCGTAGTAATGCAGTCAATCTGTCTCTGTCGTCTCCCTTGAAGAAGCTTCCAATCTTGGTTTCTTTTCGCTCTTCTTCGGTACCCAGATTAACAACCTGCAATTCTTCGTCAGCCTTTGGACCATTCTCGCCACGACTACGGACTTGTTGAGCAAGTTCATTTAAGTATGTTGTGTTTTCGTGGTCTATTTCATCATAATTTGAATCGTTATTAACTTGTTCGTTAAGTTCATTATTAGTTAATTCATCATTTATGATGTTTGCAATCTCAGGGTACTCAGAAATATCAAATTTTTCATTAGCAAAGAAAGGAAACACACGCTCGGCTATGGCCTCCAAATCCTCTTGGGTGAGGGTATTAGAGACACTCTCGGACTCGAAAGTAAGTGTAAGCTGCTCTTCCTTTGTCGTTGTGTGGGGTATGCAACCCATTTCTTGGACTAAGAATTCCTCGGATATCACGGGCCCTTTTGTTGAATACCAATTGTTGATCGGCTCGGATTTTGGCGGGATCTCACTGATAGTCTCGTTCATGATGACGGTGTCATGGATGGCGTTGACTTGGCATTCATTCATTACGGCAAGTTCTTCGAACATGGAGGCTAAATCTGTCAGTTCTTCCCCCACGGTGATTTCTGTCTCGGACTCTATAGTCACCTTCCTTCCCCACCATTCACGGGGCGACATGGGAGTTGGTTCCCTTTCGGATTTCTGGACCTCACAATCGGAGAAGATTTTGAGGCCGGGCCTTTGACACCCTTGTTGTTAACCCATGGTTCGGGAAAGATCATGTATGGAACGTCTTCCCCTTGGCGGACAAAATAACCATTCAACGTCTTGCGGTAAGGCCTTAGATTAGGGACCTCATAACGACGGCCTTCTTTACGAGCTCGGGCCTTTTCGCTTTTGATTGCTTATTCTTGCTTCAAGTCTTCTTCGAAGGCTCGTACCCCAACCGAATGTGTTCTTGACAAATGGGACTTGCACGGGATGTAGGATTCCTTGCTGATATTTCCCTAAGCCTAAACCAGGGAAGTAGTCCATATCCCTCATCATGCGGAGTACTTTGTGATTGCTGGGGGTCCATGATCCATTCCCCTTCTTTGTCAATGGCGTTGATTGAGACGCCGGAGAGACTGGAGTCTGGTAGACCGTGATGAACTTGGTGGACGGGCTCACCTTTTCTGTGGATAGTAATGTTTTCAGCCATTACGGTCACTATTTCATCACCGTTTCGGATCTTGACACATGGTGGAGAGTTGACGGTACGGCATTAGCACTATGAATCCATGGTCGACCCAACAGTAAGTTGAACGAGGCCGGGATATCAAGCACTTGGAATGGAACGGACATGACCATGCTCCCAAACTCAATGTCAATTTCGATCATACCCATGACTGTACGGGCGGTGCTGTCATAACCTCGATTTACTTGAGTAGAAGGCCTCAAATCAGAATCTTTAAGCCCCAGTATGCCCATGATTCTACCAGGCATGAGATTGAGTGCGGAACCACCGTCCACTAAGACTCTTGAGACGGGCCTCCCCCTTGCTCGTACCTTGAGGTAAATAGCTTCGTTGTGGTCGGAACCAAACGGTGGAAGGTCCATATCGGCAAAGGTGATGACGTTGCCAAAGTGAATGTGACCAATCATTGCTGTGAGGTCCTCGGGAGTAGTATCGGAAAAACTGATGTATCATCGAGATTGCGGATGACAAGATCTCGATGTTTCTTCGAGGATGCAATGAGGTCCCAAATAGAGATGTTGGCTTGAGTTTTCTTGAGTTGGACAAGTAGAGGATCTTCGGGAGTGTTGTGAGCTTGCGGCCTTTGAGAAGAGGAGCTCAGTGCGGAAGTGGAAGGGTTGCTTGCTATGACTCGACCGGATCGAGTTAGCATATTGACGTTCCCATCTTGCTTCTTTTTCCTATTCTCTAGTACTTCCCTCATTACCTCATCATAAGTCACTACATAACAAGAATTATCAATTTATTCATAACATTGGGGCCCCCATTCACAATTGGGATTGAATGGGTGGTCCCCTCAAGTTCTCCTATCTCTATTACATTGACATGCTCGTCATTAGTTACTATAAATTCTTTCTTATCTATGAGATCTTGAATGACATTGCGGAGAACGAAGCATTCCTCGGTGGTGTGGCCACTATATTGGTGGTAGCCACAATATTTGTGGTGAGCATGATTGTCGTGGATCGTCTTGGGTTGGTACCCTTGCACGGGTGTGACTTGACCCTTCGCCTTGAGGACCTCGAACACTTCGGTTTGAGTCATGCCTTGGAGAGGCGTGTAGACACGGTCACTTCGGGGCCTTTTCCCTGAGGTGGAGGAACCTTTTTGTAATTCCCCTTGTCAATAGTGACGGCGTTGACCGAGGCCTCTTTTGTGGAGTTGGAAGCGGCCTTGTAGCGGTAAGTAGGAGTGGTCTTTTAATCTCCTTGAGCAAGTCATCCATGCGTACACCCGCCTCATACATTTGGGAGAAGTCGGAGTAGCAAGCTCCACTTAGGTGAGTGCGGAGATCAATCTTGAGACACTTGAGAAATATGTCCATTTGCTCTTTTGTGTTCGGCCTCTCAACAATTTCGGAGAGTTTGTCATTCCATCTCCTTGTGAAGTCGATGAAGGACTCATTGTCTCGTTGAGTAGTGTTCTCTAGCTCTTTCCTTGTGGGCCGGTGAGTGGTGTTACCTTGGTATTGGTTCTTGAAGGCAAGCATGGCGGAGTCCCAATCAAGACGGACAGTGAGCGGGAGAGTAGCATACCAATCTTTTGCCGCCCCCTCGAGAGTGAGAGGAAAGCATTGAGCCATCACCTTGGTGGAGACCTTCTTTGGAACCATTCCCAAATATAAGTCTCGATGTGAGCCATAGGACAAGAGTTGCCCTTGAATTTGCTTATGTCGGGCATCTTGAACTTATCGGGAAGAGCGGCCATAGTACTCATGAGGATGGATGATTGATAAAGGCTTGTGTCGGAGCCTTTCCCCATGTTGAGCCCATTGAATTTTTGGTCGATGTAGGCCGTGATAGAATCCACCATTTTGGGCTCATTGTTCTCGGAACTTGGTTCCCCCATCTTCTTGGTGCGGGTGTTGACATAAGGACTCTTGAACAAACCTCGGTCCATTCGGATTCATCATCATTGTTCTTGTTTTTCCCTTGGCAAGGTTGGTGAGCTTTTCTTTCATTAGCTCCATTTCGGCCTCGTGGGCCTCCCTTTGGCTGTCGAGGTGGGATTGCCAAATGTCATCTTTGCTTTGTGCCTCCTTGTTAAGGGTGGAGACTTGCTCTTGGAGGAGTTGGACCATAGTTGAGAGCTGTTCGAGAGACATGGTGTTGCTGCTGCCGGTCATGGTTGATGTTGGAGCTGTTGGAGTGATCTCTTCACGGACTAACCGATTTGCTGAATCCCGGTAGACTTTGTAAGTACCAATTGAACCTATATTGCAGAAGAGGCCCTTGTCAGTCTTGAGTAACACTTGCGGTCCATGAAGAGGCTTAGAACACACAGTTGGGCACACGACTCGAACCACATAAGAAAAGACTCTCTTTTTTTTTTTTTTTTTTTTTTTTTTTATAAGTCGGAGGGAATGAATCCCTTTTGGGGTTTCTAAGAAAATAATGGAATCGTCACACTAGTATATAGACCATCTCGCGGTCCCATATACTCATCGGATTCCACCACGTTTGTGAATCCTACATGTATCGGGATTAGACTAAATTAATGTAGTAAAGCATACATGCGGGGACGGATTTTTATTTTCGTCCAAAATAACCACTTTTGGGGACGGATTTTTATTGCGTCCCTTTCAACAAGTTGGCATGTATGATTTGAAGACATTAGTTTAGGGAAATCTCGGTACATGGAAACCGACTTGAGTCACGGAGTGTTAGACCCTAACTAGAATTGTGTGGTTTGTGCTCGGCTTGAATATGAGGCTCAAAGGTCACCCCCGGCATGTAGTCTTGAACTACGCCACGGGCTGAGGTTTACCGCTTCGAAAGAGCCAAGGTCTGGTGGAGCTTGAAACTTTCTAGGACGGGCCTCGACGGGTTTGGGGTTGGACTTGTGCGACTCGATAGTGAGCAGTTCATAGGAATATGTGCATGTAGTGTGAGGTCTAACAAGTGACAAAAAATTTTTTATTTTTTTTTTGTTAAAGAAAGAAAAACACACAAAACACATAAGCACATAAAATTACAACTCCCGAGTCACCCGTGTGACCGGTAAATAAAACACAAAATTAAAACAGTCCGAGGGTTCAATTCTGTTCTGATGCAGGCAACTGTGCCCACACCCCACTTCTGCTCAGTCACTGAAACCTGTTTATGTTCTGGAAACCAACCCAGAAGCGTGCGCCTCTGAGTGTTGATGTGGGACGCGCGCGCATGGCGCAATGCTTATGGGAGGCACGCGCTTCTGGGCACACCTGTCAGAATGTCAGACTTTGGACTCAGGGGATTGCCCTGGTCCCATGTTCATATTGTAACCCCTGCAGAAGTGATTAGTGCAGAATAACAGAAGAAGAAGATGAAGAATATGAAGAAGTGGGCGATTCTGGTTCTTGATGTGGGATGCGCGCGCCTTAGGCTTAAAAGGCCAGACGCGCGCTCCTCCCCCATCAGGTAACAGAATGCCCAGAAAAGATGTAGATTTCGATCAGAACGCAAGTTTAACCCTCAAATGTCCCCAGCGGAGTCGCCACTGTAGATACCCCGGGCGGGAACACCACGGCCTTAGGCTCGAGCGCGTGGATGTTTATCCTAGGATGTCTAACTTGTTTAGATGTGTTTAGAGTCGCCACCTATGTTTTGAGGAACATAAGAAAAACCTATTGATTGTAGCCTAAGTTTTGGTTACGAAAACAGAGATTCTTTGTTTTGAGGTCCGGGGTTAGATTACGAGATGGGAAGTACCGAAACACCCATCTCGCCCAACTTAAGTTGGTCTTGCTTGATCAAAATCTACATAAATGAAAATGTTTCTTCTTCTTCTTCTTCTTTAAGTCACAAAAGGGGGGGTTTAAAATATGATTTGGAATGTAGGAGATAACTCCTTAACCAACCTCAATGAGATGAGGTGATCATTAGAGTCATGTCCCAAAATGATTTGGGTGATTGCACATTTGATCAAAGTAAAAAGGGAGAGGAGATGAAGTAGAAAAGGAAAGAAAAGATGGACTTTTACCTACAATTTGAAGACCTTCAAATATTTCTTGATGAAATCCTTGGAGAACCTTTAGAAAGTGATTTTGGTATAGTTTTTGTAAGTTCAATTTTCGGTCCTTGAAAGTGGAGGTAAAGAGAGGTTTTTATAGGTGAAAGAGGGGTGTTTTTGGTGCCAAAACTCAGTCACCAAGAAATCCTTCCGGGCAAAATCCTGTAAATTGAGCAAGGGAGGGAATCCTGGCCAGAAATCTGTAACTGACGCCCAGAGGCGCGCGCTTCCTGATTTGGGGGCGGGAGGCGCGCGCGCCTGGCTCCTCCTGTCGGAGGCGCGCGACTCAGAGAAGGCAATTTTGACAGAATGGACTAGAAAGTCAGCCCTGTCATTCAGTTTAGTCCCTGGACTTAACGAAGTCAGTCAGGAACTTAACGGAAGTGACAGAAACTAACGAGAAACACTTAAAATGGGGAGAAACACAAAATCAAATGTGCAATCGGGGTGAGCGGTCCGAGGCGGGGTGTCTACAAACACCACCACTCATTCTCTCTCTCTCCTCTCTCTCTCTTCTTCATTTTACAACCAATCAATTATTCACCAATACTACTATTATCTCTATCTCTTCATTTATACCATACATTTCTTTATTTTATTGGTTTTCCATAGTTATTGTGCCCACCTCTTAGGTCTCATTTGAGGTGGGACAGAGGAAGTAAATGTTGGAGTATGAAAAGTAAGTTTAGGAGAGAAAATGAGTTAGAGGAATAGTAAATTGATTGGTGTTATAAGTATAAAAGTAAAATAGAAGAGAAAAATGAATGGGAGGAACAGTAAAGATTCTTTGCCTTTTAGAAAATTAACATATACTCTGGGACAAACTAAAAACGCAAGGCGGACATATTACTATAAATCTATATATATTAAAAGCTGAGGCGGGGGATGTGGATTTCGCCACGTGGACATTTTTTGCTAAGGTTTGCTTTTGGTGAAGCCATGTCATCACCACCTTAAACTCTAAGTGATTTTGATATTCTTTTTATTAGCTAATAATATTAATTAAAGATATTAGTATTAAATAGTTAACTATTACTATTAATAGTATAATTAACCATAATAGTTACTATATAAGTTAACTATTAATGTATTAGGGCATCCACAATGGCGAAAATTTTGGGGATGATACCACAAAAAAATTTCTCTTCCATTGTGTGCACATGGAGCAGTACGAGTTTATGCCACTTTGACATGCGTACTATTAAAAGATTGACGATTTGCCTTCGTACTAAAGAAACTCACACTATGACATGCGTACTATGGTTTAATAAAAAAGTGCCCAAGGATAACGATGACCCATTAGAAATCTAACGGCTGTAAGCATTATTAAGAATTTAACAGATTTGCAATAAAAAAAAATTCAAATCTGACCTGACTATGATAGTATTGTCATAAAGGTCCAAAAAAAATATTTATATTTATATTTATTTTTGAAATAATTAGGATAATTTTATTATAATAAGCCCTTATTAATATCATTATTAGGGTCACATTTGAATTTTTGGACCATTACAACATTAATATCATTATTAGGGTCACATTTGAATTTTTTTTTATTGCAAATATGTTAAATTCTGAACATATGCTGACAGCCTGTAGATTTCTAAGGTCATGTTATCCTTGGGAACTTTTTATTAAAACCATAGTACGCAGGTCATAGTGTGAGTTTCTTTAGTACGAGGGCAAATCGTCAATCTTTTAATTGTACGCATGTCAAAGTGGCAATAAACTCGGGGCAATACCAAATCAAGAAACATCTTCTATTCCCAGGAACGATTATTATGTGGGCTCCACTCTTCTATTTTTGTTTTCATGCCCCTCTCTTCATTTGTGATTTTTTCTTTAATTTTCTTTTCTATCCACTATATTACCGTTGCCCATATTTTAATTTTCTCTCTTTTCTTTTCTTTTCCTTTTCTTTGTTCTTCTACATGATTGTTGCTTTTTTTTTTAATTTTTTTCCTTCTTTACTTTGTTTCTGTTTTGAAAGCTTGGACTTATCTACATCTATTATCTATAACAGCTACTTTAACAGCTATGTTTTTAATTTAAAAAGAAAAGCTATTTTTTAATTGGAAGAGATCATTCATTTTATCTTAAAACTCTCATTTATTATCACTTGTTACTCATTTACAAAAAGCTCTCATCATTTTCTTCACCATGGATGAAAATTATTTTGTGAATCTTTTGAATCTCCAAATGCTGAGAAGTCATCTAATTCAAAAAATATGAATCCACAAGTCTCTCAATTTCATACTGTTCCTCCAAACTTGCAATATCCATTCGTATATGCCTGGAAATAACAACCAAATTTTCTCAATCTTGAGGTTCTTCTACTCCACGTGAATCAAATCTACAAAAATCTCAAATCCGATTTGCCCAACCAAATTTTCAATATCCTTTTGCTCCTCAGAATTTCCAGACTCCTCTCACTTTATCAAATTTTCAATTTCCTATGTATCCACAAGTTGGATATTTTAATCCAAATATGGGAACTTCATATATGCCTGGAAATAACAACCCAGTCGTTAGCAATGATAATACAGTAACTCCTAGTGAGTTAAGAAGAGCTAGCACTGGTGAGAGTCAAATGCCACCATTTTCTACCCAAGAAGGATTGGATAATATTGTATCGATGAAAGTGAACTAGAGCAAGAAACGAAAGGCAAACATATCAATTGGACAATTGACGAAGATAAGCTTCTTGCATCGGCTTGGATCACTAATTCAAATAACAGTGTTGTGGAAACTCCAAAAAGATAAGAAATATTGGGAAAAAATAACCAAGTATTACAATGATCATCGCAAAACCCAATCTCAAAGAGATCGTACAAGTGTGAAGTCCAGATGGTACCGGTTTAATCAAATTGTTACAGCATTTAACAACTACTATCTTTAGATTTACAATCAAAGGCATAGCGGGTGGTCGGATGATCAAGTGAAGGACACTGCATGTGATCTAATTACTTCAGTTACAAAAGAGAAGTTTTCGGTTTGAGCATGTTTGGAACATTGTCAAAGATGATCCAAAGTGGAATGGTGGAAAAAACTACTCAACATCTTCAAAGAAAGCAAGGACATCCGAGTCAGGGGCTTATACGTCGTCATCTGCTGCAGATGATACGAGTGTCAACATGGATGACACTACAACTTTAGTTCGTCCCATCGGTCAAAAGGCAGCGAAGGCACGAAAAAGAAAGGGAAAAGCAAAAATTATCACTGATGAACAATAAGAATTCTTAAAAACCAAGTATAGAGAAATTGACGATAAAGATGTGGAAAAATTGGCCAAAATTGATAAACTTACGGCACAATTAGAAGCTACACGTGAGCAATTGGAAACGCACAACATCAGTACCAATTACCAAATTCTTTTTAAAGATACGAGTGGCATGACAGAGGAGCAACTAAAATTGCATCAACATATGTGCTCCATCATCAAAGCGAAATACAATTTTCAGTAGGCAATTTATGGATTTTTTTAGTTTAGGTGAGCACATTTTTTTAAATAAAAGTTCGTTTGAGTTTATGTATTTTAATTTTTAAAATTAAAATTATTTTTTCTTATTTACTCTAAAAGATAATTTCGCAATATAATAATTAAATTTAGAAGTTAATTATTTTATATTGCTTATTACAAATAAATGAAAAATATAAGTTTAATAAAGTAGTGGGTCTATTTTAGAACCCATAATAAAATTAACCATTGTAGAGAAAAAGAAATAAAGTGATGAATATGTTCTTTGATGATGTGGAGGTTAGTTGGCATGTGATAGAACTTATAATGACATCTACCATTGTGGATGCTTAGTTAACCATAATAGTTACTATATAAGTTAACTATTACTATTAATAGTATTAGTTAACCATAATAGCTACTATATAAGTTAACTATTACTATTAATAAACTATGGTACTACGACATATGGTGTTTCCTCCTAGACGGAACATTCCCATTGGACACATCACCTTAAAGCAAAGATAGCTCTCAAATGATTCGCTGCCCAATTCGTGATTATAGGCGATTGCATCTATAAGAAACATCACAAACAGTGTACTCTGTGCTGATGAGCACGAAGCTATAGAAATCATGGAAAAAGTCCATCAAGGAGTCTGTGGAACCCACATGATTGGCAACATGATAGCAAAGAAAGTTATCTGACTAGGGTACTATTGGGCTACAATGGAAGCCGACTGTGCCGACATGGTTAAGAAATGCGACAAGTGTCAGATACATGCTAACTTACAACACGCACCACCGTCCATGTTATACCCCATGACATCCCCTTGACCATTCTCTACATGGGGAATAGATGTCATTGGCAAAGTCTCACCGATTGGTCACAATGGACACTCGTTCGTATTGGTCGCCATAGACTACTTCACCAAATGGATCGAAGCTCAATCCTACAAAGTCTTAAATGCCAAGAAAGTGGATGAGTTCATTAAGACCAACATCATATTCTGATATGGGGTACCTCATGAGATGATATCCGACAATGGCACACACTTTGAGAAAGAATGTGACCAACTACTCACAGAGTATAAGATAGAAAGACATCAGTCATCACCGTACCGACCATAAACCAATGGAGTAGTCAAAGCTGCTAACAAAACCATAGAGACCATCATCATAAAAATGGCTAAGACTGGCAGAGACTGGCCTGAGAAGCTACCTTTTGCAATCTGGGGCTACCGTACCTCAATTCGTACAGCCACCGGTGAAACTCCATACGCCCTAGCCTATGTGATGGAAGCAGTGTTACCAATCGAATTAGAAGTACCGTCGCTAAAGGTTCTCCTAGAAAACCAAGTAAATGAAGTCACATGGTTGAACAACCGTTACGAATAACTAGCCCTGCTAGATGAACGACGACTTCGAGCCGCCGAGCATATCAAGCATATCAACGTAGAATGGCTCGAACATTCAACAAGAAAGTCAAATCCAGAAACATCAAAGAAGAGTACCTTGTCCTACGCGAACATCGTCCTGGACCATTCAACCCCATGGGAAAATGGGGACCAAGATGGATAGGTCCTTACATAGTCAAGAATATCTTCTCTAGAGGAGCGGTACAACTCGTAGACCTAGATGGGGATTAACTGCCAAAGCCTGTTAACATGGACAAGTTGAAGAAGTACTACTCATTGCTCTGTCCCCTGGTAAAAAAAAAAAACCTTAACTTCGGGACGGACCTCGTGCGAGACACCTTGTCTCGTATGAGGCAAATAAAAAGAAACAACGAATACAATTTCTCTTTCTTGAACAAGAACTACGATGATCCGAGCTCCTTATTTAATTGATGTAAAAGGAGAACGTAGGCAGCCTTTTGATCCGGTCTATTCAATAAATCAAAATCTTATTCTTTTATTAATTGAATGCATTTCAAGAAAACAATAGGAAAATCCCAACATGAACCACCAACTTGCAAAAGAAAAATAAATAAAATACTAAAAATCAAAACATTGGTCTATCTAAGAAATCTCTCGATACTCCCAAAAATCTACTTCTTCCTTGACTTAGTAGGGGCTTGACCACGGTCCGTCTTGTCATCTCTCGTCCTCTTGTACCAAGGTATCTCGAAACCAGGAGGAACATCAAGTCTTATGAACACTGAGGGAGTTAATATCGCGAACACGTGAGCCTATCAAGAGCTTGCAATTTACCGGAAAGTTCCATTCGCTCTCTTCTTGTAAAATTCACTATCAAGAAAGTCTTGGGTAGCGTCTACGCTGACATTAGAGGATCCTCTTAGCTTCCTTCTTCCTCAAACTCAAGCTAGGCTCGAATCGGTCCCCAACAAAGGACAACGAATCTCATTAATACCCTCGACATTGGGACGGAGTTTCTTGAGGAGCCAATCCAAATATTTATCCGATAGATAAATACTCCCTCCATTATGACAGAGATTAGTCCAACGATCCATGGTGGTACCCTGCCCCCATGTATGAGCCAAGCTCGTAGCGAACTCCGAGTCCATGAAAGAAATGTCTCGAGCACGTCCCCCTAGTACAAAAGTGTCTTGTTGCTGACCGAAATGTCGCATCACCCATTGAGCGAAATAAAAGGAGGATTCTCTCAAACCCAGAAGAACGACCCGTTCGTATCCATCGGTACTAGCCACAAACTTCTTCACCTTCCAAAAGGTTGGACACCACTCTCAATACTAAGATCTTTCACTAGCAATCTCTGCCTATGAAAAGTATAAGAGAGAATACTCGGTCGGAGGGCTAAAAAATTTGAAATGCTCCCGAAGCTAAATGGTCAACAACAAGGACTTCCCCGAGTCATAGAGTCGGTTCGATACAACTCATCAATACCATGAAGGGTCTCCCCTAAGATAAGAGGAACAATATTGAAGGCCCATCCTCTAGCTTGCAAAACAATATCCACGAACTCCGTGTCCGCTATGCACACTTGCTCATGAAAAGCACGTTCCGAAATAAGCACAAAGCCAAGAGGCAACACTGAGAATCCGCACCATGAATGCATGTCACACGACCCCTAAATCTCCTTGGCAAAACGGAAAGATCGACATAACGGTGTGGATATAACTTTTCGCTTCATGAAGGCCTATACTAAATACATCCCTAAGGGACTCCGCCGGTATCCTATCATACTTAGGAACCGCAATCACACCGGTCAATGGAATATCCAAGATAGTCGCCAACTCCTCCACGGTGGGAACCATCTCATTAAGCGAAAAAGTTGAAGAGATGGGTCGAAGGATCCCAAAAAC
>JAOWBW010001405.1:0-226389 GCA_026119855.1 Campanula takesimana
CTCAAGCATTACATGGTATCTCACCCCATATGGCTAGTATCAAAATGGACCCGATCAAATACTTGTTTGATAAATCGTCAATATCCATGAGAACTCGCCAAGTTGTCGGTATTTCTGGGAGAGTTCGACATCACGTACGTTCCAAGAAAGGCAGTTAAAGGGAGAGCTATGGAAGATCAGTTAGCAGATTCTCCGTCCACCGAAGAACGTGGATCAGAGCCCGAATTTCCGGACGACGGCATCTTTGCAATGGAAGCTATGGACAAATGGAAGTTATTCTTCGACGGGGCCGCAAACAAAGAGGCAACGGAGTGGGGCTTCTTCTAGTCGATCCTAAGGATAAACATACTCCAATAGCAATAAAGTTGAACTTCACGACCACCAACAACGCTGCAGAATATGAGGCATGCATAGCCGCCTGGAAGCTGCCTTAGAGCGAAATGTAAAGGAGTTAGAAGTATACGGCGATTCGGCTCTGATTATAAACCAGACAGCAAAGAAGTGGAAAACTGTGGATCCCTACTTGCAGTTATACAAGTTTACATGGACGAACTAATCAGACAATTCCAAGAAGTCACGTTCCATTATCTCCCACGAGACAGAAACAGATTCGCCAATACACTCGCCACTTTAGCATCTTTGGTAGAAATCCCCGAAGGAATGTCAGTCAAACCTTTCAGAGTCGGCCGAAGAGAGAACACTGCATATTGTTGTGAAATCCAAACCCAGTCAGAAATAGTCAAGATCAATGGTACGCGCAGATTCACAAGTTCCTTAAGAATGGGGAAGCCTCCTTTGAAGGAGATGTCAAAGCCAAAAGTCTGCAAGCACTAAAAAGGTTAGCAGCACAATTCGTACTACTAGATGATACTTTATACAAGAGGCACTATGACGGAATTCTGCTGTTACGTGTGGGAAGCCAGAAAGCCGAGAACATCATGGAAGAAGTACACAACGGATTGTGCGGTCCGCATATGAATGAAAGAATGCTCCGATAAAATATCACTCGCCTGGGTTATTACTGGATCACCATGGAAACAAATTGCATCCAATGGGTTCGAAAATGCCACAAATGCCAAGTATGCTCCAACTTGAACCACATCCCTCCGCACGACCTCTATAGTATGACTACTCCTTGGCCGTTCGCAACATGGGGCATCGATATCATTGTAAAATTCATCCTGCAGGCAGCAATGGGCACAAATTCGTACTACTAGCTGTTGATTATTTCACTAAGTGGGTCGAGGCATAGTCTTACAAGGTATTGAATTCCAAGAAAGTAGCACAATTCATCAAGGAAAACATCATGTGCCGTTATGGTGTCCCAAATTTGATCATATCAGATAATGGCAGTCATTTCAAAGTAGAGACGGCCCATTTACTCACCGAATTCAGAATAGAAAGGAAAAAGTCCTCCCCGTACTATCCCCAAACTAATGGAGCAGTCGAAGCCGCTAACAAGACCATCGAACAGATAATCAGAAAAATGGCCATAAGAGGAAGGGATTGGCTAGACAAGTTACCTTTGGCACTCTGGGGCTACAGAACGTCAGTACGCACCGTCACCGGAGAGACCCCGTACGCTCTTACTTACGGCATGGAAGCAGTCCTACCCATTGAATTGGAAATACCATCCTTAAGGTTGTTGCTCGAAAATCAAGTAAATGAAGTAGATTGGCTCCGCAGTCGCCATGACCAACTAGCTACCTTAGACGAGAGAAGGCTCAAAGCTATGGAACATATCAGAGCCAATCAAATAAGGACCATAGATAGCTTTAACAAGAAGGTGAAACCGGTAGACATTAAAGAAGGAGATTTGGTGCTCAAAGTACGTCGCCCCGGACAAATTCAACCCTTTGGGTAAGTGGGCTCCCACCTGGAATGGCCCTTACATCGTGCAAAAGATCTTCTCTGGAGGCGCAGTTAGAATGGAAGATTTGGATGGAAATCAGTTCAAGGAACCAATCAACATCAGCAAGCTCCGCCGCTACTACAACTGACCACCATGGTCCCTCTCTACCAAGCAGTTCTCTCCACCAACGGAGTTCTCCATCAACGGTCTTCTACAACGGCCATCCACCTAAAAAAAAATTATTACTCTCTCTTTATCTCCTCTTCTATCTTCCCTTTCTACAATCAGAAATGAACTACGGTGACCTGAGCCCCTTAGCCCTACTTGTAAAAGGGGAACGTAGGCAGCCTTCATTGGTGCGGTCTCAAAAATAAATAAAAATCCAAATCTGGTTTGAGCAGGTTTCAATAAAGCAAACAATCTGTTTATTACTAAAGCGAAATCTCTATTTTCCACAAGTCACTACACGTTAACATTTATTTGATGAGTCTAAGCTCGAAAGAACATGCGACTAAATAACCTGCTTTGAAATTTAAATAAACTAAAACAAACTAAAATCTAAACTATGTGCCTGCAGCGACTGTGGTTGGATACTCGGAGTCATTCCTCCTCCTCTTCCTCTTTCTTCTTCGGTTTCTTGTCTCTTCATCCGCGTCTAGCCTGTCTAGTAGGATCCTCAAACAAATCCTTCTTAAGCTGAGTCACCCCACTTGGGCCTTCTCTCTCTCTTTTCCTCTCAGTAGGTGCTAGCTGAGCCAACTCGGTCTCCAACTCCCGTTGTATATTCTCGTCCTCCCTCAAGCGTCTGCTCGAGACATAAGGGATCACCACCCTGCGTCTCAATCTTCTCAGAGTCCGTCCCATGTTCCCCAAGGTCGTCTGGTACCAGTCCAAGTATTCTCGAGACAGAATTATGTCACGTGGTCGCTGTATGCAGAGAGTGCTGGGCATGAGATCATAAGACCAACATCGCTCCAAGAGCACTGCAACCCCGTTATTCATAGGAAGTATCCTATCAGTGTCCTTGCTACAAGTCTCATCCCATAAAGAAGGTATGATCTGAGGCATCCCATACTGACGGCCCGCACTGCATAGTAGTAAGTGGTTTCATCAAAAGCAGGGACCCGAATAAGACAGAGACTGCTCTGAACCCACCGTGCTCTGATAATTTCCCAATGAGGCACCATCCATTTGATCTGAGACGTACCTACCTGCGCCAGATATGTCACCCATGCAGACTGAAGCATCCCTACAAATGGCAATCTTACTCGTATACTCTGACAAACCCAGGGGATACTGGTCTGATAGGTCCTCCAAGACTTGTAGTCTCTCTTGCAGCCACAAGGTTAATAAACGGGTACTTCCTCTGGTCATCTTTCGAGCTCCCGAAGCCAACTCTCCAATTCCATGCAAGGTCTCCCCTAGCAAGCAAGGGACAATATTGCGATCAGCCTGAGCCTGATCCACCATATCAAGACAACCCATGGTAGCCACTCCTACATAAGGCAGAAATAGTACTGAGGCAAACAGACAGAGTGCCAGACAGTCCAGAGCCATGTCTGATTCCACCGTGCTATTAATAAACCTAATAGGAAGCCCACAGAGGTTAACACCACCCTCCAACAGCAAGCCCCCAGCATCTTCGACAGAAATCCTCAGCAATTGAGAAACTCGAAGTACCGAAGGCACTTGGGACTGTGGCATAGCTACCCTATCTATCACCGTCGCACCACAAAGAGCTACAAAATCTTCATAAGTTGGGGTAATTTCATTATAAGAGAAGTTGAAGACATGATTCTCATTATCCCAGAACCTAGCAGCAGTACGAATCAGTTGCTCGTCAGTTTTAACCCTATATAAGGACCAAAGGCACTTAATTCCAAATCTCCTATCAAATCTTGCACGGGTTGCCCTCGAAAGCTTCCCAACCCAGATCTTCAAGCTCTTGATGAAGTAGTTTTGTTGCTCCTCAGAAATCCTAGGGTGTCTATCCATCAGAAAGGCTTGGGAGGATCAAATCTAGAGCAAAAGGGAAGAAAACTGCAATCTGCCTCGTCTATTTACGCAGACTGTTATTATATAGAGTTGAGAGTTCAAGTCCTGATCGTACAAGGATAAATCTGAAAAAAATTGTGTCAGACCAGGGATTAGCCGCGTGGCCAGTCCTTCCCCTTGTTTGGCCACGTGGCCACTTAAACCAGTTCAAACAGATCGCGAGTCCATCCCAGTCAAACGCCGGAAAGGACCCATTTCAGACACATCAAATGTCCCAACTCACAAAGGAGGTCTAATAAAGAAGACAGAACTACCCGACCATGTGTGTAATCCCCGTTTTACCCCTAAGGCTCATGCATTGTACTAAATGTAAAAACATATAAATAAAATACTAATTAATTACATAACAAAAGAAAATAAAAGTGTTGTGCATAAATTTGTTTGTCTGTTCCTCTCCTCTCCTCTCTCTCTCTCTAACAAAGTGCAGGAAACAAAAAGGACTACATCTAGTCCGAGTCCGAGCACTCCTCAATGTTCACATCTTCATCCTCCTCATCATCACCATCACCACGGTCTCCACCAACATCGCCCTCATCATCATCGCCACGGCCCCGCTGCTGCACATAGTGGGACCCACTAGCTCCTGAGCCCCTACCTCGAGTAGATCTCCGACTGGCACGAGAAGGACGAGCAGACTCCACCGGTGATCTCTACCTCTGCTGCGGAAACACTACATCCTCCTGACGGCAGGTACAAGCGGCGGCCAGGCTCCGAAATAACCTCTCAAAGATGTTGCCCCAACGGACAGAGCGGATATAAGCCTCCCGAGTCACCTGGGACAAATAAAGCACAATTCAGATACAAGTTTAAAGTGGGTGCGTACAAGACAGGAATGAAAAAGGGTATCATACCGTAGCTCCTATAGGAAGAAGCTGGGCCCCAGTGACCTCATCGGCCTCAATCAGAGTCAGATCAAGGTCTACCTAAACACCTCCCCGTCGCATCCAGATACTATCAGGGAAACGAGGCATATCCATGGCATGCCTAGCACCTCTGCTCGACCTCGCCGGATAGGCACCCGCCTGCCTCCTAGCCAATACCTGTGGGCTGACCAACACATGCTCAACAAACCACTCATAATCAGCCCCACTCTGATACAAATGAGCTGGAGTCCTTACTCGGTATTCACTACTCGCCCTCAGCCTAGCCGGGTATAACATGTTCCTCAGAGGCTCAAGAGGGCCCACACTACCGGATGTCTGCCATGCTGTCTACAGACTCTCTCGCCAAGGTACATGGCATCCCCAATCAACCCTACTAAAAAGCAGCGGGAGGCAGTAAACTCCTGAGCCTGACCGACCCCTGCCAGCACCTGATCCGACCAAGGGAAAAACTGGAAATCCTCATGCAACTGACCACTCAACCTCGCAGTAAAAATCCCCAGATCGGGAGTCTTCCTATCCCTGTGACCCTCCAACCGTTGCTCTTCGCCCAGAATCTCATAACCTGGACTTCCTTCACTCCCTGCAAGGGAAAAGGAGCAATATGGAACAGTTCGTAGACCCACACCTGTGGAAAAAAACATTTCAGTCTATGAAAAGGTCTGAACAAAAGACAAGCATGGTATAAAAGATCGAGTCAGAGACATACCTCAAAAGCAAACTAGAAACAATCAAAAGACGAGGTACTCGACCTCAAACAGACATCAAGAGCTCTATACACCTCTGCCAGTCTGGCTCCACCCCATGAGACCTGACTCGCCTGCTCCAGATCAGCCAGAGCACCAAACAGGGAAAACCGACAAAATGTCCACGCACTCGGGAACAGAGTCTGTGAAAAGCTATACCACAAAATGGCTCGCACCAGACAATCAGTATCGCTGATGCCCTCAACAAAGTCTCCAATGGCCCTATCTAGCAAGGTCCTCAGACGACCTGCCTCAAAGCTGTTACCCTTAACTCCTTTTCCCAACGGCATCCCAATCAGCTCTACTTGACGATGTAAGTCCTCAGACAGGTCCTCATCAAATGGCAGGGGCGTATCAGTAAATTGCAGCCCAGTGATAGCTGCGAAATCGGTGGGAGTAATGGTCACCTCTCCCCAACTAAAGTGGAACGTGTGGGTAGTATCCCACCAATACTCCCTCATCATCTCAACCAGTACCATCACCTTCTGGGTCCCTCCAATTGCCTGCACAGCATCAAAAAATGGGCCGAAGCCCAGGGCTCGAATCCTCTCTCTGACCACGCCACCTGGCGGAAGCACGCCCCATATCTCTCCCACGGCCTTCGTGGATCTGCGAGATTTCATCCTCTGCAGGTAAACACAGTAAAGGTACGTTACTCAAACTGGCATTATATAAATTAAAGTGTTCATGCATGCTTTGTTTTATCTACTTGCGCGTATATTTGCTGTCCCCAAAATAATCAACAAATCCCAAAATTAAATAATCACAAACGATTAATTTAATTCAAAAAAGTCTCAAAAGTAATACAACAAGTATGAAATAAAAGACACAAAAATACCCAAATGCGCTAAGAGTGAGATCGTTACCTCCTTCGTCTCCATCAAGTTCCCACTGGACCAATGCTTGTTTGGCCCCGCGTACAAGTCAAAGTGTTGTCCCATGGTGAAGTGCCATTCATCGGGACGGAAGTTGCGAGAAGCCATCCTCGCCCACAGTTGATGTTGCCCGTCTTGTTGAGGTGGGTTCGCCCCTTCGCCCTGCTCGAATTGAGGTCTCGCGCCTCCGCCTTGTTCAAACTGCTGTCCCGCACCCGCACCGTGCTCATATGGTTGATCCGCGCCAAAAATAAAGTTGAAATCCATAACTATAATGGCCAAATATCCTAAAATCCCTATTTTCTCTCTAAAATTCGACAAAAACAAGAAGAAGAAAGAGGAAGAAGAGGACAGCGGCTGTTTGTAGGGTTTGTCCAACGAAGGGACTAGCCGTGCGGCCAGTGTCTCCAGGCGACGTGGCACGATCTCAGCCTTGCATCTCGCGCGACCATCAGCGATCCTCGACAAAGAATCCCAGTCAATCAGAAGGAATGGCCACGCGGCAAGTTATTCCCCAGGCGAGAAATTTTACAAATTGGCCCCTCGGTTTATATTTAATCCAAAATTAAACACTCAAAATCAAAAGTGGGTCCGGAAGACCTCGTAATTAACCAAAATTCGCTAAAGTGGGTCCGGAAGACCTCGTAAATTACCAAGTTGGGTCCGGAAGACCTCGTAAATTACCAAAATTTGCTAAAGTGGGTCCGGAAGACCTCGTAATTCACCAAATTGGGTCCGGAAGACCTCGTAAATTACCAAAATTCGCTAAAGTGGGTCCGAAAGACCTCGTAAATCACCAAATTGGGTCCGGAAGACCTCGTAAATTACCGAAATTCGCTAAAGTGGGTCCGGAAGACCTCGTAAATCACCAAAGTGGGTCCAGAAGACCTCGTAAATTACCAAAGTGGGTCCGGAAGACCTCGTAAATCACCAAATCAATCTATAATTAAAGGTCGGAAGCTTCCTTAAAACCCAAGGTTCTAAATTGAATCCTCCAAAGCAGTCTACAAATCGATTACGCGTGCTCTATAGGAAGATAGAATCCATCCCTATTTCTGTTCTCGATTCTTAAAAACATCTTGTATCGTTTGGTCTTCGTACAGGATAGTGTCATCCCGATTGTTATCCCCAGCAGTAGATTGATATCCCGTCTCTTTCTTCTTTTTCCCCAGTAGAGTCCATTCGCAACGACTCTATTGTCTGACGAATGCTTGTCTATCCCCAGCAAAAGATGGTGTCTCGTTTCCTTCTTTCCCCATAGGTCTCAAACTAAGATTGGCTTGATTCCACTTGGATACGTAGGTAGCCTGACATAGGTTCAGCCACCCGACCAACCTGGTCACTCTCTCACCATCTCTCTCCTCGATTTGGAACTCATGTTTCAGATCGGTTCCTTTCTTAATCGACGACCTCCATGCCTTGTAAGAAACTTTGCCGAGGGGCTACTGTTAGTACCCAACCTGAAAATGAGTTATTAGACATTTTAGAACTCACAAGGACCTCCCAGGTATTTACAAGATGCGCAGGACTTATCCAGGATTTCCCGAAAAGCCCAGATAATAAGATATCAACGACGGATCGGATGAATATACAAAGATAAGCGTTATCTAATCTTCCTCTAGAGTCCAGACTGATCAGAACCTCGGGAATCGATCCCACCCAATAGGACCGGCAAGGCGACCAGTGTTCCGGCCGGGCGGCCACTTCCTCCAGGTCGATTTTCTTCATGTTCTTACTAGAATTCATAATATGCTCTATAACTAGGGTAGCGATCTTCATGCTTATGTGTTATTTCATACATGTTTCATGATATTCTTATTATTATGCTAGATCTACGGTTTATCCCATGCATAACATGCTATATCTAATGTTTTAATCCCTATTTATATTGTATAGCCGATGATGATCTCCAAGATCTAGGAACTACTTCTAAACCCTATACTTTAGGTAATTACTCACATGATCAATAACTCTCCAATGATGAATAGGATGACTACTCATTGATCTTATCAATGGTATAATCATTATTCTAGGATGTGATCATCTTGTATGATTCTTTCTCCTCCCCCTTCATTATGCATGATCCCGCTTCTTTCTTCCTATTCCGATTATGTGCGAACTACGCTGACCTGAGCTTCTCAAACGAGAGGAACGTAGGCAATCTTCAGATCCGGTCTCAATCACTAACACACTACTAACACCCTCAATCATGATAGAAAGTCCGACTTCTCGGGCGATAGGAGTGATAACTTGATATTCTTCTCTTGTCGTAACTTAACCCCTCTCTATTAGCTTTTCTCAATGTTTTAGCTCGATAAAAACAACGTGTCGACTCTTAATAAGGTAAATGCCAACTTGAATATCCTAATCCCATAGAAAAGATAAATAAAAAGAAACACTTCCCGTGCGCCGCCCGCATGACGGAAAGGGGTATTCACACTACCATATGTTTGGAACTTGAGAAGTATCTGAAACATATGAATGCTTATGTGATAAGAAATCATGTAGGAAGCGTTTCTACAAGCAAGAAAGGCAAGAAAAGTTTGAGATTGATTAGAGCCTAACATTCATGTGATGACTGAAAGGTATATTAATAAGTTCTCATGTTTTTTAACATGAAGAGATATATTGATCACCTTAATAGGCTTGATTATCAAGTTAGTTTGGAACTAACAGCGTATTTGATATTAATTCATAAGCGACATTTGATGTTTAAAATGCTAAGTCTTAATATCAAATGGAAACCTTCTCAAACTCTAAGAGTTAATAAGGACAAGGATTTAAGATAAAGACAAGACAAGAGTTGTCAAGCCTAAAGAAAATATTTGTGGCTAAAACCTAAAATTCAAAGGATGTAATTGCTGTCATGGCAATAAGATTGACCATTGGAGAAATTACTATTTGAATTAATAGATCAAAAGAAAGGGTAGTAGGACTACCGCTTCAAGCATTTATGTTAATCTTCTACATCTAAGTTCTTGGGTATTAGATACCGGATATGGATCCCACATTTGTATAAATGTGCAAGACTTGAGAAATAGAAAGACTACTTAAGGAAGGTAAAGATTAACCTATGTGGTATGGATGGCCAAAACCGGTTCCGGGCCCGGTTCGGCATATATGTGACCCTGAACCGGCACGTGCTTACCCCGGTTCCGGTTGGCACAATCCGGTTCCGGTTAGGTTACGGTTCCGGTACGGTTCCTGTATGGTTCCGGTCCGGTTTCGGTACCCCCTTTAAAATTATTGAAAAACAAGGGATTTTCGGTCCGGTTCCGGTCCGGTTCGCCATTTATGTGAATCGTAACCGGCCCGGCTGAATGGCGGTTCCGGTTACTCCGGTTCCGGTTTGCTCCGGTTCCGGGTTTTCCCGGTTCCGGTCCAGTTCCGTTTGGCCATCCCTAGAGTCATGGTTTTTGAATGTTGACAGTATTTTTTAAATATTTTTTATGAGCAAAAATGTTGATGGTATTTGTTCACCATGTTATGGGTTTTTTTTAATAAACGATATTGTTTTTGATTGTGAATTGACGGATCTGTGGGAGATGACGGTCAATGGTGTTGACGGGGGAGGGTTGTGAGATGGTGGTGATGAAATGGGATTGTTAGTAAATCAAATTCAGAATGTTAAATTGGGATGGAAAGAGTACAATATTATTTTTGTGAAATGTTTTATAAATATAATAAAGGTAGTTGGGTCATTTTAGCAATTAATTAAGTGAGTTGTGATTTTGTTAGGTTATGAGGGCAATTTGAAAATAATGACAGTAATATATGTTCAAAAACTAACGTTCACTAACTTTCATTAATATTTTTAAAGATTTGGGTTTTTATTTTATATTTTATATAGTACACAGGTTTAATTGGTAGTTTCGTTAGTACGCAGATAAATATGAAAAAAGTGGTTAATACGCATGTTATTTTGTTAGTTTACTCATAATTTACCTGTCGGGCATTCAATTTTTGTAATAATACTAGGGGCATAAAAAAGTCACAAAAACTTGCTCACAAAATGATAGGTGTAATGATTCTATTGTTGTTTTTAATTAGAGTGTAGCGGGTCTATTATCAATTCAACCAATAACATTTTGTGGCTATGCTCTTTTTGTAACTCTTTATGAAATGGTGGATGGGAGTACTTGGTCGAGGGGGACGGACGGAGGGAGTAATAACAAAGATTTGGGCAAAAAATTAGTTTATCCAGTTTCAATCAAAATTCTCGGCAGGGTTTATGGCGCTCGAGTCGGTTCTTCCCTGTCTTCTTGCTTTCGGGTACGCTCCCTTTTGTTAAGTCTTTCTTGAAAAATCATGGCTCTAATTTCTCTTGATTTCTTCCCTCACTCCCTCCCCTTTGGTTCTCAACAAAAACCCACTTCCCAATCTTGTCGCAATTTTGTTTTCAACTGCACAAAACCCCATACAATTAGAAACCCACTCAGTGTTAAATCTTCTTCTGAGAAGAACAAACAAACCCAGATACTGAAACGCCTCCGCAAGTCTTATAAATCCCAGAAGTATGAAGAATCACTCCGTTTACTTGAGGATTTTCAATTCCACCCAGATGCATCTATCTGTAAAAAGCTGATTAAAGGGTTTCTTTATGCTGATCCCAGTAAGTTTAGACTTGGAGAAGCTACTAAGGTCTTGCAGATTTTGGATTTGTATGGTGAACCAGATGCTTCTGCATATCTTGAAGTAATCAAAGGGTATTGCAGGTTAAATCAAACCGACTCTGTGATTTGGTTGTTGAATCGGATGAGGAGTCGAGGGATTAAGCCTAATGAAGATGTGTATAATGCAATCATTGGAAGTCTTTGTAAGTGGGGAAAGCTAGAGTCGGCTTTTAAGATGTTGGACCTTTTTTCCAAAGATAAGTGTAAGCTTAATGTGTCTACGTACAAGATTTTGATAGAGACGAGCGCCCTTCAAGGAAGGTGGAGCGGAGCAATGAAGCTTGTGGATGAAATGTTGTCAAGAGGGGTTCAGCCTGATATAGGATCTTACAATACAATCATTAAGGGAATGTGCATGGAAGGACTGGTGAATCAAGCTTTGGACCTACTTAAGAGCCTACCATCTAAGGGTTGCGAACCTCATTTGTACTCGTATAATATCTTGTTGAGGGGACTAGTTGAATATGGGACATGGAATGAGGTGGAGAAGCTATTCAATGAAATGGTATCAAGAAATTATGAGCCTAACAATGTTACATATGGCATCTTGATAGGTTCACTTTGTCGTGATGGGAAGATTGACGAGGCGACAAGCTTGTTCCAGCTAATGAGGGCTAAGGGGTTGCGTCCAAATATTTACATAGTCTCACAATTGATTTCCATGTACTGTAAAGACGGAAAGTTAGATATGGCAGCGATGTTGATGGATTATATGATCTCGAGTGGCCCCTTGCGATCTGTCTCAAACTACAATAGGATCTTGTATGATATGAGTAAAAGTGGAAGTGTTGATTTGGCAATGAATATGTATGAAAAACTCGAGGAAAGGGGTCATTCACTGGATGTTGGTACGTACAATGTTATGATTAGTGCTTTATGGAAGAAGGGGGATATAGCTGGAGCTTTGGGAATGGTGTTGGATATGCTTGACAAAGGAATTGACCCTTGTCAGGTCACTTATAATTCCCTGATATCGTGTTTGTGTAAAGCTAAAATGGTGGATGAAGCTATGGCTTTGTTAGGGGATATGGTAATTAGTGATTTTACACCAACGGTTTTCACTTACAACAATGTAATAATAGGACTGGGGAATGCTCGTAGAGTTGGTGAAGCAATTCAAGTGCTGGAAGTAATGGTGGAAAAGGGATGGGTACCAAATGAGAAAACTTATATGTCGTTGATAGAGGGGGTTCATTTACAAGGAAATCCACATGAGGCACTGGAGTTGGCTAATACCCTTGTCCAAATGGGTGTGCTTTCGTATAAATTGCTCAAAAGATTTGAGCAAACCTTTCCTGTAATTGACACTGTAGAGAGTTCCTTGGTTCAGACCCAAGAAGTTCCTTGAAATTTTACATGATGTTGACCACTTAAGGAAGTCTCTTTTACTGATCATTGTTTTTTTATTTCATTTACTGCATTAGTAGACCTTTACAGGTTACAAGAGTCATTTTTTAACTGATTGCAAGGATTTTCCAGTATCTTGAAATTACAAACAGGTATCACCACGTTTAGAAACACGCATATAAAGGTAGAATTGGTTCTTTCCGTAATCCTTTTTTCTCATCAGAATACATATAACGAGGTGCAGAATGTTCACAAAGAAGGTTTCAACCATTCTCATCGAAGCTGAAGTCACCCCTGCAGAAATGATTAGTGTATAAAAAAGAAGAACAGGAAGAACATCAGGAAGCGGGCGACTCTGGTCCTTGATGTGGGCCGCGCGCGCCTTAGGTCAAGAAGGCCAGAGGCGCACGCTTCCCCCATCAGGAACCAGAATGCCCAGAAAAGATGTAGATTTTGATCAGAAACGCAAGTTTAACCCTCAAACGTCCCCAGCGGAGTCGCCACTGTAGATACCCCGGGGGCCACGGCTTGGCTAGAGCACGTGTGTTACCCTAGGATGTCTATTTGTGTTTTAGAGTCGCCACCTATGTTTTAGAGGAACATAAGAAAAACCTAATGTTTATAGCCTAAGTTTGATTACGAAAACAGAGATTCTTTGTTATGAGGTTCGGGGGTTAGGTTACGAGATGGGAAATACTTAAACACCCATCTCGCCCAACTAAAGTTGGTCTTGCTTGATCAAAATCAACATAAATGATGAAATGTTCTTCTTATTCTTGATGATAAAGGGGGGAGGGTGTAAAAAAATGGTGTTTGGAATGTAGGGAGATGAATTCGTGACTAGCTTCAATGAAGTGAAGTAGTCTTTGATGTCATGTCCCAAAAAAGTTTGGGTGATTGCACTTTTGATTTAAAGCAAAAGAAAGAGAGAAAAGATGAAGTAGAAAAGGAGGGAATAGAGTAGTCTTTTACCTATACTTCAAAGAGCTTCAGGGACTTCTTCAAAAGGTTCTTAGGAAAATGCCTTGTAAGTATTTGTGTATAGTTTTGTTAATGATTCCAATCTTCCCCCTCTCAATGGTGAATTAGAGGGGTTTTTATAGGTAAAGAAGGTGTATTTTTTGTGCCAAAACCAAGTCACAAAGGTCAGTTTATCAGGCAAATCCTATTAAAACGAGCAAGCGAGGGATTCTTGGACAGAAATCTGTAACTGACGCCCAGGTGCGCGTGCCTCCTGCCTTGGTGGCGGGATGCGCGCGCCTCTGGCCCCAAAAGGTGAAAGCGCGCGCCTTGGAGATGTCAAAAACGACAGAATTGACTAGAAAGTCAGCACTGTTATTCAGTTTGGTCCCTAGACTTAACGAAGTCAGTCAGGAACTTAACGGAAGTAACAGAAATTAACTAGAAACACTTAAAATAGGGAGAAACACAAAATCAAATGTGCAATCGGGGTGAGCGGTCCAAGGCGGGGTGTCTACAGAAAGACTTAGGAAGAAGCCGCTTATATCCATGGAATAAATATCTATTGATATAAATCTAGGAAGTTGATTGGTTTGTGTCAAAGTACTTATAAAGACAAAGTACTGAATTGTTCAGTATGCAAGACTCTTGGAGAAGAACTTGTAAAGGTTGTCTAATGACAGTGTTCTTGGCAAGACTTAGTTTTAGTGGAAGACTAATGAGCAAGAATACATGATTAGGATTCCATATGCTTCGGCAATTGGATCTATCATGAATGTCATATTATATACTTAGACGGGATAACTCATATACTTGGAGTATGATGAGAACAAACTAATCATATCCTAGTGAAAATCACTAGATAATGGTCAAGAATGTCCTTGTGTACTTGAGAAGAACTAATGATGTATTCTTGATGGTTGTTGACATGGGAGATGATCTAGTAAATGGTTACATAGATGCATGCTTCCACATCGACAAAGATAATTAAAGATCGCAGTATAAACATATGTTTAAAATAAGTGCTATTAGTTGGAATAGTTCCAAACAAATACGCTATAAATTATTCTACAAATAAAATTAAGTATTTAGTTACATGAGTTGTAACTAAGGGAGTTGTTTGAATATAAATGTTATTAGAAAAACTAGAAATAGTTTCTAGGACTACTAATACTATGGACCTTTATTGTGAAATAATGGTTATTCCACAAGTTAAGGTGCCAAAGGCTCATCTATGATCCAAAAACATATTCAGACGTTTCCATCTCTACGAAATCGTTGACATGGGAAATGTCAAAATATGCAAAATACCTATGATGATAACAAGGTTAATCTACCTACATAAGATGAGCTCCGTGGAGTGTATGGCTATGTGTTTGGGAGAGAGGGTGTACTGGCAGCATGGGAGCCAGATGGTGGATTATCACAACCCGCCTAGGCCGGCGGTTTCGGAGTTCCCTCCTTTCTTCCCTCGTAACTGGGGGGCGTTGTCTGATGATGATAGGTCCATGTATATGGCAAGGGTTGATGCTACCCCTTTCATCCACCTTTACCAGGACTACGGCCTTTTCCGTGTGAACCATCTGATGCCGGGTTTTATGTATGCGGACCCTCGGGGAACACAGCCAGCTCCGTCCACTTCTGCACAGTTCTATCCCATTGGGGCGGGCTATTGTTTTGATCCTCCTTTGCCTCCTTCGTATTACGACTACTCCAACTTTGGGGTTGTTGATGAGAGGAGGGAGATTGTCCCTGAAGACATGTCACCGGAGAGAGAGCCTCCTGCCCAAACTGTTGTGGTATGACTTTTGCTTTTCTTGCACATTTCTGATTATGTCCCGCTTTCTGTCCCAGTATACTGATGTAGTTTTGTTTCTATTGTGACAGGTACCCGTGGCTGCTTATAGGTACATAGGCAGCCAAAACAAGGAGATGAGGAGTAGGCTGCGCCAGCTGGAGGAGAGGGTGCTTGAGCACTGTAGGGATGTGGCAAAACTGACCAGAGAGGCTGCGGGGACCGTGACTGGAGCTGCTAGAGGCATGGCTTGGGGTGCCCGTGGCATGGGGCGAGGATGCAGAGATGCGGCCCATGACATTGATGATGCTATCAATGATGCTGTTAGTTCGGCGAGGCATTCACTGAGTAGGAGTCTGAGTCGGAGCCGGAGCCATGGAGGTGCTAGTTCATCGGCCAGAGTGCCAAAGAGAACCCGTCACGAGATCGTTGTTGAAGAGTCTGATGACGACGAGGAGACTGAGAGTGGCGATGGGGGTGAGCACAGTGCCACTGATGATGATTCGGAGTAGACCGGGAGGATGAGTGCCTAAACAATTTTTTTTTAACATGTAATAATATTTAGCACATATTTACAATCCTAGCTATTTTAACTACATTTTTTATGTTTTATCTAGACTCGATCTTATGTGTCGACTCTTTACAAACAAATGTGTGCCCAAAGTGTTTTGGCGTTATTGCTTGAATGTTGCTCTGTTGCTGAACTGATTGCAGGTTGAAGGCATTGAAATGCCTGGGCTGTTGCTGAACTGACAAGGGTCTGTTCTGTTCTGTCGTCTGTCAGGGGCGCGCGCGCCTTGGAGGAGTCACGGAATGCGCGCGCGTTTCGTCCTCAAGGTCGGAGGCGCCCGCGTCTGGGCTGCTGATTTACAGCCCCTTTCTTTTTGTACAGGATTCTCCAACAACTATAAATTTGAACCCCTTTCGACCAGTTTGGTCACACAACAATATTATGCCTCTACTTCTCATTTCTTTAAGTCTCTAATTCTAGTCAAGAATGGCCCCCATGACTTTTTCCTTTGAGGTGAAAGTGTCTGTCCCCGAAGGTGAGCAAGTGAAGTCCGTCCCTATTGTGAAGGCACGCCCGAGTGTCTTTGACCGTTTGGGGAGGCCTAGCGATGTTGTTGTCGAACCCTTGAGGCCGGCGGTTCGTGTTGAAGCCCCTAGGCCACGTTATTTTCCGAAGAACAAGAAGGGTCAAGTGTAGACACCCCGCCTTGGACCTCTCACCCCGATTGCATACAAAGTATTTTTATTTAACTTATTTTTGTTGATTTCTGTTACTTCGGTTAAGTTTCTAACTGATTCCGTTAGTTTTGGACTAAACTGCATAACATAGTTAACTTTTAGGGTCATTCTGTCCTTCTCTGCCACGGGCGCTTCCGGAACTGTTAACGGGCTGCGCGCGCGTCTCGCCCATAAAGCAGGACCCGCGCGCCTCCCATTATGGCAGTAACGGATTGCACCTTATTTTCCTCCCTTTTCTTATTTACAAACATCTTTTCTTGATCACAAAAACCATCTTTTTACATCGACATTCATCCCTCCTTTTCTCATTAACTCCCAATCCCAAATTCTAAGCCTTTTCCCAAAAACTAATATTTCTTTCATTTATTATTTGATTTCTTTTATTTCTTTTATTTTTCTTTTATTCATTTATCTTATTTGTGATTGGCTCGTTCCATTTCACATGGATGACCAATTTCCCTCCATCATTTCCCTCTCTTTTTTACCTATAAAAACCATCATCTCCTACCTTGGAAAAGGGCCTCATTTTTTTGGGACTTGGAACTTTCTCTCTACACAAATTCTATATCATTTTCCCTACACAAATTCTCCCAACAAGAGTTTTACACAACGAAACTCTACACAAATCTCTACACAACAACATCATTTTCAAGTCCAAGTTTGAAGTCTTCTTTTTAAAGGTACAAGTCTTCTTTTTTTTATTCTATTCATGTTCTAGTCAATGTATGCAATCCCCATTAATGGGACATGACCAACATGACTACTTCACATATTGAAGTTAGTTAAGGTTATCTCCCTACATTTTAATCTCAACTTTAATTCACCATGTTAATTTCTCTTCATCTCTTAATGTAATTCTTTAACATTACTTGGCACATGTAATCTTTATCATTAAATAAATAAAACAATTCTATTTTATTTCCCTTTTCTTCTCATCACAATTGTTAGCACATTTCTATTTAATTAATTGAAGGACATGTAAATATTAGAACACCAATAGTAGCAAGACCCGCGTAAGCGGGGCGGAGTGGGTTTTTAAGTACTTCCCACTCCGTCACCTAACCCCCGAACCCTTCTCTCCCGAATCTCTGGTTTTGTACATAAATTAGGCTATTTCTAGGTTTTTCTTATGTTCCTTTAAAAACATAGGTGGCGACTCTAAACAATCTAAAACAAGTTAGACATCCTAGGATAATTCACCGCTCTAGCCAAGCCGTGGTTCCCCGGGGTATCTACAGTGGCGACTCCGCTGGGGACGATAGAGGGTTAAACTTGGGTTTTCATTTTTGGTGTTCTTTTATTCTGTTTTCTGGGCATTCTGGTAAAATGGGTAGGAAGTGCGCGCCTCCGGCCTTCTTGGCCTAAAGCGCGCGCGTCCGACCCTTATTACCAGAATCGCCCGCCTCCTTTCTTGTCCTTCAATTCCATGTTTCTGTGCTAACAAATTCTGCAGGGGAAAGTTTTCTTAATTAAGGGTCAATGCAATCCCTTGAACCCACTGATTTGCAGGTTCTCACCCAGAAGCGGGCGCCTCTGCCCTTCTTCCTTTCACGCGTGCGCCTTCCGCATAGGCAACCCAATGCGCGCGCTTCTGGGCGCATTCCCGGAACAGAACAGTGCACAGAAACAGAACAGAATGACAGTGTGTGGGCACCGGGCCTGCATACAATTTCTTTTACTTTCTGTTTATTTTTATCGGTCACACGGGTGATTCGAAAGTTGTAAATTACGTGCTTATTTGTTTTTTTTTTATTTCCTTTAAAAAAAAAAAATGTTTTGTCACATGTTAGACCTCACACTACATGCACATATTCTTATCAACTGCTCACTATCGAGTCGCACAAGTCCAACCCCAAACCCGTCGAGGTCCGTCCTAGGAAGTTTCAAGCTCCACCCGACCTTGACTCTTCCGAAGCGGTCAACCTCAGCCCGTAGCGTAGTTCATGACTACATGCCGGGGGTGACCTTTGAGCCTCATATTCAAGCCGAGCACAAGCCACACAATTCTAGTCTAGGGTCTAACACTCCGTGACTCAAGTCGGTTTTCATGTACCGAGATTTCCCTAAACTAATGTCTTCAAATTATACAGGCCAATTTGTTGCAATGGACGAAATAAAAATCCGTCCCCAAAAGTGGTTATTTTGGACGAAGATAAAAATCCGTTCCCGCATGTATGCTTTACTACATTAATTTAGTTTAATCCCGTCACATGTAGGATTCACAAGCGTGGTGGAATCCGATGAAGTATATGGGACCGCGAGATGGTCTATATACTAGTGTGTGTTGGGTTTCCAAGTAACATGCGCAGCGGAATTTAGCATTTAAAATTTTAAGAAACCCAAAGCCATGGATCCGTTCATATGATTAAATCAAATACAACATAAGAATAAAGGAATAAACTAACCCTTGATGGCTATCAAATTCTCTTGGTCTTTGGTGGAGATCTTGAAGCTTTATCACGAACAAATCACGAACTTTGTAAGATGATAAAATTCACCCTCTAGCGGTATCCACACTTCGAACGAATATCAAAGGAGCTTCTTTGATCTTGGTTGCTAGACCAAATTGTGAAACACTTTTTCACAATCAAAAGAACTATATGGAATTTATTTTGTGTTTTATTTTGTTCTTCAACCAAGAATGTCTTGGAACAAAATAAACCCTCTCTCAAACTCTTTGAGACTCACAAAATCAATCGTATTGAGTGCTGGCCAAATTTTGTCTTTTATACACAAGTATGACCTATTCCAAATAGGAAACTTGTGTCAAAATCCGTCCAAAATTCGTTTCCTAATCAAATTAGGAATCTGCCACCCGACAGTGCTGTGCGGCCGCCCAAAAACCTCTGTGCGGTCGCACAACATTCTGAAACAAAACTGGTACATTTCTGAGCTAAGTGTGCGGCCGCCGAGTCCATTATGTGCGGTCGCCCACTTCTCAGAAAGTCCAGAATTTCCAAAATTCCAATGTAGTCCTTTTTTAAAGATTCGTTCTATTGTGTGTGACCCTCTAGGATTATACTAAGTTGGCAATGGGCTCAAACATGATCCCATAAGATATGATTAGGTTCTAGCAAACCGTCATACCTACCCAAATAGCATAACTAGATACAAGTTCGCATTCCTCTTAGAATATGTCACAATCCCTTTGTCCACGATGTCATTGAACACAAGTCATGGTCAAACAGTCAACTTGTTTTGTTCAATACTTTCTCGATTCCGAATATGTTGATAATCCAAATGACATTGATCCAATCAATTCATTTGAGTCCGGCCGAACATTTCATCAACATCATTCCTACGAGAGGCCCAAGCTTGACATCTCTCCGAGGAGGGACAAATCCATTTAGCTTATTATTCTTCCCTACGTGAATCCGATAATGCCAATCATACCCTTTATAACTACTCGGTTAAAAGTAGCGTTTGAATATGTCAAACATAATGTTCATCAAGTGGAAGACTATAATAACTTCATGTCTAAGGATTCAAATGACATAACTAATATGAGATATATGTATGACATAGACCATGACATAAATCTCATAGAGCGGGTCATGTCCAGTACTTTGTTCCAAACAAGTACCCATAAATCTAACATGATCATCGCATGATCATTTAGCCTTTATACCAGTGCTTAACAAGTACTAGGGACGGAGATTATTATAAGTAAACATGAACAACAATAATAATCAAAACATCTCTTTATTGATATGAAATAAATGATAACAATTACAACGTTTATTAAACGTGCCTAGGGCACCACTACCAACAAATCTCCCACTTGCCCTAGGCCCAATCTCCCATGTATCTAATACCCATGGACCTAACATGACCATCATGTTTAGCTTGTGGAAGTCCCTTTGTTAGCGGGTCCGCAACATTGTCATCAGTAGGTACTCTGCATATATTTACGTCTCCCCTATCAACGATCTCTCGAATGATATGAAAACGCCTAAGTATGTGTTTGGATTTCTGATGTGCTCTTGGTTCCTTTGCTTGAGCAATAGCACCATTATTGTCGCAATAAAGGTCTATTGGACTAGCAATACTAGGAACCACTTCAAGTTCAGTTATGAACTTCTTTATCCAAACAGCTTCCTTTGCAGCATCCGATGCAGCAATATACTCAACTTCTGTTGTAGAATCAGCGGTTGTACTTTGCTTGGAACTTTTCCAGCTTACAGCTCCACCATTTAACATAAACACAAAACCCGATTGCGATCGGCTATCATCTTTGTCAGTTTGGAAGCTTGCATCCGTGTAAGCATTTACAACGAGATCATCTTCCATTCCTCCATAGACTAAAAACGAGTCTTTAGTTCTTCTCAAGTACTTAAGAATCGCTTTTACAGCTATCCAGTGATTTTCGCCAGGGTCGGATTGGTATCTACTTGTCATGCTCAAAGCATAAGACACATCCGGCCTAGTACAAATCATGGCATACATGATGGACCCAATTGCCGAAGCATATGGAACATCATTCATTTTCTCACGCTCATCTTTTGTCTTAGGACATTGAGTCTTGCTTAGAGAAACTCCATGTAACACGGGCAAGGTGCCTCTCTTAGAATTTTCCATACGGAATCTTCTAATGACCTTGTCAATGTATGTACTTTGGCTTAAACCAAGTAGCCTCCTTGATCTATCTCTATAGATCTTAATGCCAAGAATATATGCGGCTTCACCCATATCTTTCATTGCGAAGCACTTTCCTAACCAAGTCTTCACAGACTGAAGTGTAGGAATGTCATTTCCAATGAGCAATATGTCATCCACATATAAGATAAGGAATAGCACCATGCTCCCACTAATCTTCTTGTATACACAAGGCTCATCTTCGTTCTTGATGAAACCAAACTCTTTGACCGATTCATCAAAACGGAGATTCCAACTCCTTGAAGCTTGCTTCAATCCATAGATGGATCTTTGCAATTTGCATACCTTAGAATCTTGTTCAAAACCTTCTGGTTGTGTCATATACACATCCTCTTGGAGTTTTCCATTTAGGAAAGTGGTTTTGACGTCCATCTGCCATATTTCATAGTCATGATATGCGGCAATGGCAAGCAACATTCTTATAGACTTGATCATTGCTACGGGTGAAAAGGTCTCATCATAGTCAATACCATGAACTTGCCTATAACCCTTTGCTACAAGCCTAGCTTTGTAAGTATGCACCTTCCCATCCATGTCAGTCTTCTTCTTAAAGACCCATTTGCATCCTATGGTTTTTACATCTTCGGGCGCATCAATCAAATTCCAAACTTGATTGTCTTGCATGGATTGCAATTCGGATTCCATGGCTCCAAGCCACTTGTCCGAATCAGGAGAAGACATCGCCTCTTGGTAGGTTGATGGTTCATCATTCTCAATGATTTCTACCTCATTACTATCCGTTACGAGAAATCCATATCTCTCGGGCTCGGATCGTAACCTACTAGATCTGCGAGATGCTTGTGTATTTTGAACAGGTTCCACAACTCCTTGTGGTTCTTGTTCTTGTTCCACTATTGGTTCAATGTTATTTTCTGGGTCTCGAGTTTCTTCAAGATTTATTTTACTCCCACTGATTTCTTTGGAGAGAAACTCTTTCTCTAGAAAGACACCAGTTCGGGCAACAAACACTTTGTTGTCCTCTCGGTTGTAAAAGTAATATCTTTTAGTTTCCTTAGTATATCCCACGAAAATACATTTATCAGATTTGTGTGCAAGTTTGTCTGAGATAAGTCTTTTGACAAAAACTTCACAACCCCAAATCTTCATGAAAGATAGACAAGGCTTCTTTCCGCTCCACATCTAATATGGAGTCTTTTGAACCGATTTAGTTGGAACACGATTTAGTGTGAAAGCAGCGGTTTCTAGGGCGTAACCCCAAAAGGATATTGGAAGATCAACTTGACTCATCATTGATCGAACCATGTCTAACAAAGTCCGATTCCTCCTCTCGGACACACCATTCCATTGTGGTGTTCCAGGTGGAATCAATTGTGAAACTATTCCACAATTCTTTAGATGATCATCAAATTCTTGACTCAAGTATTCACCACCACGATCTGATCGAAGTGCCTTTATACTTTTGCCAAGTTGTTTTTCTACTTTATTTTGAAATATTCTAAATATCTCAAATGCTTCACTTTTATGTTTCATTAGGTAAACATACCCAAATCTACTATAATCATCAGTGAAGGTTATGAAGTATTGAAATCCTCCCCTAGCATTGCTACTTAATGGTCCGCATACATCGGAATGTATCAACCCCAATAAGTCGCTTGCCCTTTCACCCATCTTGGTAAAAGGTGTCTTAGTCATTTTTCCAAGAAGACACGACTCACAAGTATCATATGACTCTAAGTCACATGAACCCAAAAGTCCGTCCCCATGGAGTTTTGAGATACGCTTCTCATTAATATGACCAAGACGGCAAAGCCACAAATAAGTATGATTTACATCATTAGGTTTAGATTTCTTATTTACATGATAGACATTATTTTCATTCTTGACATCCAAGATATAAAGGCCATTAAATGAATTAGCCATACCATAAAGCACATCATTTAAATGAATAGAAAACTTCTTATTCTCAATAAGAAACTTAAAACCTTCATTATCCAAACAAGAAATTGAAATAATATTTCTGCTTAAATCCGGAACATAATAACAATTGTTCAAAACAAGAATTAATCCGGAAGGTAAAGTGACTTCATAAGTCCCTACGGCTAATGCAGCAACTCTTGCTCCATTCCCCACGCGTAGATCTACTTCACCTTCTTTAAGCAGTCTCCTATTCTTTAATCCCTGCACATTTAGACAAATGTGAGAACCACATCCGGTATCCAATACCCAAGAATCAGTGGTAGAAAGGAGAATATCTATCATATAGATACCTGAAGTCGACGCAGCCTTGCTGCCCTTCTTCTTCTTTTGCTCTTCCAAGAAAGCTTTGCAATTACTTTTCCAATGACCAATTTCTTGACAATGGAAACAGATTGCATCCTTTTGTGAATCAGGTTTTGCCTCAGAAGCCTTGGCAACCTTTGCCTTGCTTATCTTGGGTTTGACAACTTTTGCCTTACCCTTTCCTTTGGCACTAGCCTTCTTCCCATCATGAACCAAGAGCACGGGAGAACCTTTCTCCACAATTTTCATCTCTGCAGTTTTTAGCATCCCATGCAACTCAGAGAGATTATTATCCATTCCATGCATGTTATAATTCATCACAAACTGATTATAACTTTTAGGCAATGAATTAAGAATGAGATCCGTGGCTAGCTCCAATGGGATTGGATAGCCAAGTTTCTCAAGGTGCTCTACATAACCTTTCATTTTAAGAAAGTGAGGACTCACTTGTTGCCCTTCATTCATTTTACTAGTAGTGAATGCAAAAATGGTCTTGTACCTCTCTTGCCTAGCTTGCTCTTGAAACATGGTTCTCAACTCCACGCCTATCTCATAGGCTTCCAAATGTTCCAAACTTTGTTGGAGTTTTGAACACATAGCATCAAGCATGAGACAACTTACATCTCTAGAATCATTACGATGTTTCTTGTAATTGTCTCTTTCTACCCTAGGGGCAGTAGGCGGTGGTTCAGCGGGGAGAGGCCCATCGAGAATGTACAACTTGTCTTCTTGCCTAAGAACGATTCTTATGCTACGGATCCAATCCATAAAGTTTGTACCATTCTCTTCGAGCTTATCCTTCTCAAGGATCGATCGCAACGACATTGATTGAGTGTTATTAGTCATTATCTACAAATATGCAAAAATTTCCAAAATTTAATAAGTACCGGTTTTCATTAAAGAGATAAATAATGTATTTTTCAAACAAAATACTCCCACTAAATTATACAACTTCTTTATACATCCAATGTATAGTATAATTTAAATGGGTTGAGATCCCGCTTTAATCTAATTTTGAGTACGCTTTGGCGCACCGCTCAAAATTAAATCAATTAGGTAGACAACTCTTGTCAATCATATCTCATATGACTCTCAGTTATTTTCATGAGATTCTTTAAGAAATCCAATTTCAAAAAGCATGTTAAATCTCATCTTTGCCTTAAGCCCAAAACTGTTTTGACGCTTAATTAAGTCCAACCATTTTAAACGCATAGGAAACTCTTATTCACTCATCTTGCTCAAACATGAATAAAATCAATGCACCTCGCTTTGGCGAGCCCACATAAAATTACTCATGTATAAACAAGTGTTTTAATCATGGTATGGCAAAATGACTTAAAACTTTCTTTGAAGGTTCATCACATATAGCATATAACACATTTATGAGCACATAATATAAACATGTTACACATCAAGTTTAGCCACTAAATTAATCTCCATTAATTTAAGCATGATATTTATGTGTCATTAGTTTCTCTATAATTATGAGGATGAGACTATTTCAACTTTGGTCATTATCTCCAAATTAAGACAACAAGAAGTGCGGTCGAACTAAGCCATTAGGCAACCACAATCCCGCACTAATTCAAGAAACCAAGAAAGTAGTCCATGTGGCCGAAACTAAGCAATAGATGGTCTCGATGAACGTAGGCCAATTGCATTCACAATTCCACATGGATCTCCAAACTTTGAATCAAGAACTTTGTTTCTCAATTTTAGCAATTATGAACTCTTCATAATTCTAACTTCGTTTCATCTTTGAAACTTTGATTGCGATCAAGTTTGGGAAACACAATCTCGATGAACGCAGATTAGCCATCCAAACCTTGAACCAATCTTAGAATCACAAGACTGAAACAAATAGGAAAATCAAACCCCAAGATCCACACACAAACCAACTACCCAAAACCCATTCCAGATCAGCAAGTCTGGATTGGTTCTGTTACTGGTTTCGTTGAACCTCTCGAAAATTCCAAATTCTGATTTTTGAGCAAAATCAGACATTCTAATCTTGTCGTCCGGCCGCCCAAAAAGACTTGTGCGGTCGCCCAAAAACCGTGCGGTCGCCCAGTCTCTTCCGTGCGGTCGCCCGGTTCAATCAGAATGTGCAGAATTTTAAGTTCAAAAATTTTGTCTCAAAATTGTTTTTCCCTGATTATTAAAACTTTGATCCAATCAAAAATTAATAATCAACAATTCTGAATCCACCATAATTTATTTATTGCGATTGAATCGTGCGATTAAAGTTGCAAAACAATAAACCACATAAAATCACATAACACATAAACATCACATATTCCAATATTCATATCATGCAAGGCACATAAACAATTCTCGGTGGGGAATTGACTTGCTGAGGAGATCCAATGTAGAGCTCGTGTAGTTGTCTTCTTTAGAGGCCAGAGATCTCCATTTCTCTTTCCCTTCTCTCTCTCACTCTCTCATTTTTTTTTTATGACGCACCCTGTTTTTTGCCTAGACCGCCCTTTCGGGTTTTCAATCTAGCGGGCATCTCTTTTGCGTCTTCATTTTTTACTCGATTAATGAGGAAGTGTGCATTGACTCTAGCTGAGGAGATAAGACATGTGATTTTGCGGTGGAGACCTTTTGTCACTAATGATGAGTGACATTGACTTGACTAGGGAAGTGTCCCTTGACATGTATTTTTTATTGAATTGAATGACTCGCGAAGGCAAGTAAGTCATTAAGAGAGAAGAGAAGGAAAGCCCCAATTTGATTGCAAGAAATTGGGAGTATGCAGAAAGAATAGAAGTCCCTAGACTCGACAAGGAGCGCGAAATGATTCCAAATCTAAGAAAGTTGTTCAATCTTTTTGGTGATTAATTTATTGGCAAATGAATCGTACAAAGATGTCTTGACAAGTTCGAGATGAAGGCCAATCACCATAACGCGCTAGGGCTAAACATATCTTCTTTCTTGCATGAGACCGGACCCGAAGGTTGCCTACGTTCCTCCAGTGAAGAGGCTCAGGTCACCGTAGTTCTTGTGAATTCTCCATTCTTCGGGATGGAATTGTTGCTTTGTCGTGTAGCTTCGTCCTCCTTTGGTGGATGGAATGATGTTGATCTTGATGTGAACTTCTTTGATTGAGGGGAATTTTTTTTTTTTTTTTTTTTTTGTGCTCTAACTTTTGCCTAGGTTGATTTGAAGAGTTCAACCTAGCGAGCATTTTTTTTTTTAATCCCCCCTTTGAAACATTTCTTGATTTTTTTTTTTCATGGTTGTTGCTTCACCTTTGATGTCTTGGCTTTGTCTTCGTCGTTGATGATGTTGCCTTCGTCACAATGTTTAGCCACTAGGCGTTCAAGTGATGGCCTTCATTCTAAAACTCGTTTAGATATCTTTTCATCATTTTGCCAAGAATTAGATTGAACAACTTGGAAGAGTGTATGAGGACAAGAATGACTTTTATTTGATGATGAGACTTGACTTAAAATTTCACATTAATTGGACAAAGAAAACTTAATGCACACTTAAGAGGACTTTGACTCTTTTTTTTTCTTTTTTTTTTAATTCCTATTACTAGGTAGAGAAAGAGAAACGGAGATTGTTGTTGTAGTCCCCATTGTCGTTGTAGTCTCCTTGTGGCATGATTTCTTGTAGAAGCCCCATTTCGAAACCAAATCATTCTTCTTTGATGAGTTTTTCATGTTGGCACTCTTTAAAGGTTGCTCTTCACCCACAGTAAATTCGCCATTGTCGAACAAATCTTGGATGATGTTTCGGAGAAGGAAGCACCCTTCGGTAGTATGGCCACTATGCTTGTGGTAGCCGCACCATTCACCATGTGCATGATTCTTCGGTATCGTCTTCGGCTTGTACCCCTCCAAAGGCTTGACCTTTCCACTTGCCACCAAATTTTCAAATGCTTCGGCTTGGGTTACTCCTTGGAGAGGAGTGAAAACTCAGTTGTTGGTGGTACCTTTGTAGCTTTTGAGGGTCGGGCCACTTGAGCATGCTTTATCATTGAACTTTGCTTTGCTGTCGGTGAGCTCTTGCAAATGGGCTTTGAGTTCGGAAACCTCTTCCTTGTGAATTCTTCTTTCATAATCAAGACGGGCCTTGAGTTCGGAAACCTCTTCTTTGTGAATCCTCTTGTCGATATCGAAACGGGCTTGCCACAAATTGTCTTTACGGCGGGCATCCTCGACAATCCTATCCATTTGTTCCCCCATTGATTTCATTACGTTGAGTAACCCTTCGTTGGACACGAAATCATTTCCACCGTTGTTGTTGTTGCCGTTGGAAGCCATTGGACCTATTGGAAGAGCACGGTTGATCTTAGATTGGCCCCACAAACACCTTTTGGATAAAATGAATTAACCCACAAACAAAGAAAAAGACTCAACCACATAAGGAAAAACGACTCTTTTTTTTTTTATTATTTACAAAGTCGGAAGGACGTGGTCCTTTTTGGGGTTTCTAGGAAAATAGTGGAATCGTCACACTGTTGGTAGTGGTGCCCTAGGCACGTTTAATAAACGTTGTAATTGTTATCATTTATTTCATATCAATAAAGAGATGTTATGATTATTATTGTTGTTCATGTTTACTTATAATAATCTCCGTCCCTAGTACTTGTTAAGCACTGGTATAAAGGCTAAATGATCATGCGATGATCATGTTAGATTTATGGGTACTTGTTTGGAACAAAGTACTGGACATGACCCGCTCTATGAGATTTATGTCATGGTCTATGTCATACATATATCTCATATTAGTTATGTCATTTGAATCCTTAGACATGAAGTTATTATAGTCTTCCACTTGATGAACATTATGTTTGACATATTCAAACGCTACTTTTAACCGAGTAGTTATAAAGGGTATGATTGGCATTATCGGATTCACGTAGGGAAGAATAATAAGCTAAATGGATTTGTCCCTCCTCGGAGAGATGTCAAGCTTGGGCCTCTCGTAGGAATGATGTTGATGAAATGTTCGGCCGGACTCAAATGAATTGATTGGATCAATGTCATTTGGATTATAAACATATTCGGAATCGAGAAAGTATTGAACAAAACAAGTTGACTGTTTGACCATGACTTGTGTTCAATGACATCGTGGACAAAGGGATTGTGACATATTCTAAGAGGAATGCGAACTTGTATCTAGTTATGCTATTTGGGTAGGTATGACGGTTTGCTAGAACCTAATCATATCTTATGGGATCATGTTTGAGCCCATTGCCAATTTAGTATAATCCTAGAGGGTCACACACAATAGAACGAATCTTTAAAAAAGGTCTACATTGGAATTTTGGAAATTCTGGACTTTCTGAGAAGTGGGCGACCGCACATAATGGACTGGGCGGCCGCACACTTAGCTCAGAAATGTACCAGTTTTGTTTCAGAATGTTGTGCGACCGCACAGAGGTTTTTGGGCGGCCGCACAGCACTGTCGGGTGGCAGATTCCTAATTTGATTAGGAAACGAATTTTGGACGGATTTTGACACAAGTTTCCTATTTGGAATAGGTCATACTTGTGTATAAAAGACAAAATTCGGCCAGCACTCAATACGATTGATTTTGTGAGTCTCAAAGAGTTTGAGAGAGGGTTTATTTTGTTCGAAGACATTCTTGGTTGAAGAAAAAAATAAAACACAAAATAAATTCCATATAGTTCTTTTGATTGTGAAAAAGTGTTTCACAATTTGGTCTAGCAACCAAGATCAAAGAAGCTCCTTTGATATTCGTTCGAAGTGTGGATACCGCTAGAGGGTGAATTTTATCATCTTACAAAGTTCGTGATTTGTTCGTGATAAAGCTTCAAGATCTCCACCAAAGACCAAGAGAATTTGATAGCCATCAAGGGTTAGTTTATTCCTTTATTCTTATGTTGTATTTGATTTAATCATATGAACGGATCCATGGCTTTGGGTTTCTTAAAATTTTAAATGCTAAATTCCGCTGCGCATGTTACTTGGAAACCCAACAGTGGTATCAGAGCCCCGTTCATGTTGATTATTTCAATACCTAGATCATGTTATGTGTATATAAATGGCATCAAAGGCATTCTAGGGGCTTTACAATCAGCAACCCCTCATCTCGGCATCAAAAGCCTTTTGAAGCCCTATAATCGACAAATCTCTTGGGGCTAGACATCAATCTTCGTTGGGCACGACGACGACAACGACAGAATTCAGGCGAAGCAATCTGGACTTCGACTAAACATGACTTGATCTTGGGTTGGCTTCACAAACACACAATGGCTAAAATGGTTCACCCACGAACTAAAAAAAAAAAAAAAAAAAAAGATTTTTTCTTTCTTTTTCTCCTTCTATGTGCAAAATTATGTGCTTTACTTTGCTTTGCTCCTAGCCTCTCCTCCAGCGTTCTCCATCATCCTTGAACTACGCTGGTCTGATTCTCTTAAAGGGATACGTAGGCAGCCTGTTGGCACGACCAACCCATCATCCAGAATCATCCAAAATGCCATCTCACCAACCCAACATCAAGAGCATTCTCTCATCAATGGACATTCTCCATCAAAGCATCCTCCGCGAACATCAGGAATCCATCTCCACTCAAGCGGCAATGGTAAGTGAAGATATGAATACATCCGACACTTTCCTCAAAATCACACCGCACACAAGATCACTCTTTACATTCTTACTCCTCTCTCATTACAAAGGTGCTGCTTTCAAGATCACATCACACCACGGGCACAATTTCTCCCAATCATCATATTTCATGCATGTCCCTGCACAAGCACATATACCTGCAAAGCACATAACAGGTACCACCGCAAAGCCAAACATCATCCGCTACTCAAGGCACTTCATCCCCAACAGAAAGTGATTCACAGTCAACTATGCCTGCATCCCCATAAAATCAAGCAACCACACGCCATCAGCAACCAAGCATTCCCCAGCAGATTTCAATCATCAACTCGCTCGCAAACGGGAGCGTGTATCAAACCGCTCGCAAACGGGGGCGTTTTCTACCAACTTGCTCGCAAACGGGGGCATGTTATCTCTGACAGCTCGCAAACGGGAGTTCGTCATCAACCGCTCGCAAACGGGAGCGTTTTCTATCAACTTGCTCGCAAACGGGGGCATGTTATCTCACACAGCTCGCAAACGGGAGCGTGTATCAAACCGCTCGCAAACGGGGGCGTTTTCTACCAACTTGCTCGCAGACGGGGGCATGTTATCTCTGACAGCTCGCAAACGGGAGTTCGTCATCAACCGCTCGCAAACGGGAGCGTTTTCTATCAACTTGCTATCAAACGGGGGCATGTTATCTCACACAGCTCGCAAACGGGAGCGTGTATCAAACCGCTCGCAAATGGGGGCGTTTTTCTACCAACTTGCTCGCAGACGGGGGCATGTTATCTCTGACAGCTCGCAAACGGGAGTTCGTCATCTACCGCTCGCAAATGGGAGCGTTTTCTATCAACTTGCTCGCAAACGGGGGCATGTTATCTCAAACAGCTCGCAAACGGGAGCGTGTATCAAACCGCTCGCAAATGGGGGCGTTTTTCTACCAACTTGCTCGCAGACGGGGGCATGTTATCTCTGACAGCTCGCAAACGGGAGTTCGTCATCAACCGCTCGCAAACGGGAGCGTTTTCTATCAACTTGCTCGCAAACGGGGGCATGTTATCTCACACAGCTCGCAAACGGGAGCGTGTATCAAACCGCTCGCAAACGGGGGCGTTTTCTACCAACTTGCTCGCAGATGGGGGCATGTTATCTCACACAGCTCGTAAACGGGAGCGTGTATCAAACCGCTCGCAAACGGGAGCGTTTTCTACCAACTTGCTCGCAAACGGGAGCATGTTATCTCAGACAGCTTGCAAACGGGAGTTCTTCATCAGCCGCTCGCAAACGGGAGCGTGCATCAAACCACTCGCAAACGGGAGTGTGTTATTAAGTCGCTCACACAGGGAGCGCACGTCTATCCTTTGTAATTTCAAATTCCTGCTTTATCGAGTCTTTGTTTTCTCTTGTCGATGTCCTCGGCGGTTGTCTTTCTTTCGTCGACGCGTTTTGCTTTGCAATCCACGTTGCCGAGGGGCTCTGTAGACACCCCGCCTTGGACCTCTCACCCCGATTGCATACAAAGTATTTTTATTTAACTTATTTTTGTTGATTTCTGTTACTTCGGTTAAGTTCCTAACTGATTCCGTTAGTTTTGGACTAAACTGCATAACAGAGTTAACTTTTAGGGTCATTCTGTCATTCTGTCCTTCTCTGCCGTGGGCGCTTCCGGAACTGTTAACGGGCTGCGCGCGCATCTCGCCCCTAAAGTAGGACCCGCGCGCCTCCCATTATGGCAGTAACGGATTGCACCTTATTTCCCTCCCTTTTCTTATTTACAAACATCTTTTCTTGATCACAAAAAACCATCTTTTTACATCCACATTCATCCCCCCTTTTCTCATTAACTCCCAATCCCAAATTCTAAGCCTTTTCCCAAAAACTAATATTTCTTTCATTTATTATTTGATTTCTTTTATTTTTCTTTTATTCATTTATCTTATTTGTGATTGGCTCATTCCATTTCACATGGATGACCAATTTCCCTCCATCATTTCCCTCTCTTTTTTACCTATAAAAATCATCATCTCCTACCTTGGAAAAGGACCTCATTTTTTTGGGACTTGGAACTTTCTCTCTACACAAATTCTATATCATTTTCCCTACACAAATTCTCCCAACAAGAGTTTTACACAACGAAACTCTACACAAATCTCTACACAACAACATCATTTTCAAGTCCAAGTTTGAAGTCTTCTCTCTAAAGGTACAAGTCTTCTTTTTTTTATTCTATTCATGTTCTAGTCAATGTATGCAATCCCCATTAATGGGACATGACCAACATGACTACTTCACATATTGAAGTTAGTTAAGGTTATCTCCCTACATTTTAATCTCAACTTTAATTCACCATGTTAATTTCTCTTCATCTCTTAATGTAATTCTTTAACATTACTTGGCACATGTAATCTTTATCATTAAATAAATAAAAAAATTCTATTTTATTTCCCCTTTATTTCCCCTTTTCTTCTCATCACAATTGTTAGCACATTTCTATTTAATTAATTGAAGGACATGTAAATATTAGAACACCAATAGTAGCAAGACCCGCGTAAGCGGGGCGGAGTGGGTGTTTAAGTACTTCCCACTCCGTCACCTAACCCCCGAACCCTTCTCTCCCGAATCTCTGGTTTTGTACATAAATTAGGCTATTTCTAGGTTTTTCTTATGTTCCTTTAAAAACATAGGTGGCGACTCTAAACAATCTAAAACAAGTTAGACATCCTAGGATAATTCACCGCTCTAGCCAAGCCGTGGTTCCCCGGGGTATCTACACCAAGGCAAAGGTAAGCGCAATTCACCTTATGTGTGGAAGCGTCCGTACAAGGCTCCGGTCAAGGCTTCTTTTGACAAAGGCAAAGGGAAAGGGAAGGTCGTTGATGAAGCTCCGTGTCACGACCCGAAATCTAGGCTCTATTTTATTAGTAATAATTAATTATTATTTATTTATTTGCTTATTTATTTATTTAAATTATTATTTAATTAATAATTTATGTGTGCATTTTATGTGTTATATAAATTTATGCCTAGCATTTTATTTGGGCCATTCGTGCTAGTGTAGAAGAGTTGAGTCTTATTCGTTAGTGGGGAGTTTATTAGTAAAGGGTAGTAGTAGGGGAGGGGTCTAAGTGTAAGATTTCAAAATAATCATCTTCTCCTTACTCCCTCCCTCACCTCCCTCACCCTATCACCCTCACTCACACTCCACCTCCATTTTTTTCCCTGGGTACTCTCTCTCTCTCTCTCTCCTAGGCTTGTGAAGGTAAAAATCATCTTCTTCCTTCTCTCTACATTTTAGCTATCATCCCCTCATAATCTCTCATTTCTCATAACATGAATCTTGTTTAGATCGTCGTTAGGATCGTAGAGGGCTAAAAAATATTCGAGTTCCGGCAACTTTGAGAAAATTCAAGTAAGTTGCTTTTCCCCCATTTATGCTAAAATTGTTCATCCTATGCTTTAGATGATACTATGATTTCCATTTATTGCTTCTTTGGTTGATTTTGTGATGATTTACATTTTTGTTCATTTTGTGAAATTTTGGTATTTGAATCACCCTTGACTGAGGTTCCTTATATGATGTTGTTGGAGTCCTTTTGGTTCAAAATGGTGTAGTTACTTTAGTTCACATTTTGGTAGTGTTAGAAATGGTGAAGATTGGGTTGTTTTGGATTTGGGTTGTTAATGGTAGAAACCCAGATTTTTGGCCGGAATTTGCCTTTCCGGGCAAGGAGGCGCGCGCACCCTCCCATAGGAGGCGCGCGCACCCTTATGCCCTTCTTGAACAAAAAAACCTTCTGTTTCTTGGAGGCGCGCGCACCCTCCCCTAGGAGACGCACGCACCCTCCCCTCCTCCAATCTTGATTATCTTTCTGACCATAGGAGGCGCGCGCACCCTACCCCCCTGTTGTGAAATTTATTTCCCTTTTTGTCCAATCTTTCGAGGGCCATATCTTGTTCGTCTGGACTCCGTTTTAGGTGTTTAAGCTATCGTTTTAAAGCTCTCCTTGAGCTCTTCAAAATGAGTGAATAGTTTTGGTTGTGTGCTTGAGTTAACTGGATCCTTTGTGATCAAATCTGATAAGGGAGTTGTGTTATCATTGTGGAAATTATTAGAGCACCTTAATTGGTTATTGTTGGTTCATTTCACTTTCTTGGTGACTACTTGGTATGGTTCCCTACTTTAGAATCAATGGTTGTTTATCGTGCTAGTATTTTATTACTTACCTTTTACTTGAAAGTCCAGCTGGTATTTGTGGTTGTGTCGGGCGATGCGAGATATTGTGATGGCACCGGCCAAGTCCATTATGGTGTCGACCATTGTTTTGCCCTTATTTTCCTCTTCCAGATCGGCCTTGGTTGAGACATTTGGAGCATGACTTTGTGGCATGGCTCCCGCCCTTTGTGACACCTTACTTGTTATTGGTTCCGGTACCGGGGATTTCTCTTCAGATTTCATGCTATTATGAAGATGTTGATGGTTGATTATTGAAGCTGCGCAGCGACCTTTATTTGGTTATATCAGTTGGGGAAAACCTTGGCTATATCCTTTGTTATGTGTTTATTTCCGCTGCTATCTGATATATGACAATTGCTATGTGCTATGTGATTTATTATTGTTTATTGCTTATTGCATCTTAGCATGTCATGTAGTTGCATTAGTAACTTATTGAGATTTATCTCACCCCCTTTCTTTTTATCTTTGTTTTTCCTTAACCCCCCCCCCAGGTGGAAAGGATTAGACTCGCTGATCACGAGACAGGACGTCGCGAGGGTTGAGCTTTTGGGGCAAGTAGCATTGGTGGGTTTACATTATATAAATGTGTAACCTTTTTGGGATATTTGTACCAAACATTGACGTCATTAGGTTTTGTATATTTTGTAACTTTGGTGTATAAGCTTATGGAGTTTATACTAGTTTTGATTTGTTGTTCAAGTTGATTTACAAAACCTTGTGTTATCATCTTTTGGGTATAAAAGTAAATTTTTATCTTCATTATTTTAGAGTTTATTGTTTAAGTCGACGTCCAGCTCGCGATCTCGGGCCCGCGGGGTTCGGGGTCACGAAAGTTGGTATCAGAGCTATGGTTTGGCTCTAAGTATAAGTCTAGGTGGACTAGTATGACCTAGGTGGGTAGTTGTGTTTGGAGTGAGTAACGGTTGATGTCTTATGCAGGTAATTGTTTGAAATGGCTAGAAGGAGAGCAGGCGAAGGCTCTAGTGGAGCACATAATCAGAATGACTTAAGGGAAGAGAACCGGGCAATATTCTAGGGAATGTTTGAGGCCGCTATGAAGGCCATTCATGATCAAGGGCCACGAGAAGAGCATGTGGCACCACCGAGATATGGGCTAGAGCAGTTTCTGAAATTAAAACCAAGAGAGTTTGACGGTGAGCCCGACGTGAAGAAGGCCGAACTTTGGGTTGAGTCTATGGAGAAAATCTATGATATGTTTGGATGAACGGACGAGGATAGGGTCCAGTTTGCGGCTTATAAGCTTGTGGGTTCCGCCGAGCATTGGTGGAAAGGAGTTAAAGCTAGTTGGGATGACACTCACACGGTTTATGCATGGGAATTGTTTGTGCGGAAGTTCAAAGAGCATTTCATCCCGGTAGTGGACCAGAACCGAAAGGAGATCGAGCTACTCAACTTGGAGCAAGGTTTTTTGTCTATAGCTCAATACTCGGCTAAGTTCACAGAATTGGCCCGGTATTGTGACTATCTTGTGAGGACTGAGGAGCAGAAGGCCATGAGATTTATCCGGGGTTTGAAGACTTCCATCCGTACTCAGCTTATAGCCCAGAGGATTGTGACATTCCAGGATGCGGTAGACCGTGCCTACCTTATCGAGCAAGATATTGGGGAACATAAGAGGAAGACCGAGGTAGCCAACCCGAGTAAGCAAGGAGCGCAGAGCAAGTCACAACCAAGGATTGATAACCGAGGTAACTTTGGGGGACAATCTCAGTCCCGAGGGAAACCGATCCCAAGGAACCCGGGTACTACTTCCGGGAACCAAGGGAACCAAAATAGGAGACTTTGTTCCTATTGCCAAAAGGAAGGCCATTCAGAGGACCGTTGTTGGAAGAAGCAGGGAAGGTGTACCAATTGTGGCCAAATGGGGCATTATGTGAGGGATTTTCCGAGGAATAGAGGTCAACCGTCTGGGGTAGGAGCTGGTGCTCCACAGGGTCAGAAAATAGACGCTACGGGAAAGCCCAAGGTCCAAGGGAAAGTGTTTGCAATGAATCAACAACAAGCCACCGATGATCCTTCTGTTATTGGAGGTATTGTTTCTGTGTTTAATGTGAGCGCCCGAGTGTTAGTTGATCTAGGATCATCTCATTCTTACATTTCTGTGCAATTTGCTTCTCTGCGAAATGCTGCATCTGAGTCATTGCCTTATGTGTTAGAGGTGTCAACTCCAATGGGAGAGTGTCTGGTGACTGATAAAGTCTTTCGTGCTTGTGATGTTATTATTTGTGGTCGTGTCTTATGTGCGGACTTGGTAGTCCTTCCCATTCAATACTTTGATGTTATTTTGGGTATGGATTGGTTGAGCAAGTTCCATGCTTCTGTTGATTGTCGTAGGAAAGTTGTTACTTTTTCTATTCCCGATGTGCCTAAATTTACTTTTGAGGCTATGCCTTTTGGTAGAAATTTTCGTATCATTTCCTATGTGAAAGCGAGAAAATTATTGCACCGTGGTTGTGAGGGGTACTTGGCTAGTGTGCTTGATACTAGGAAAGAATCCCCTAGTTTGGAGAGTGTTCGGGTAGTTAGGGAATTTCCCGATGTTTTCTCTTCTGAGTATGATATGCCTCCCGATCGTGAGATAGAATTTTGTATAGATCTTTTGCCGGGTACAGCTCCGATTTCTAAGGCACCGTATAGGTTGGCTCCCGCAGAGTTGAAGGAGTTAAAGGTTCAATTGCAAGAGTTGCTTGATCGAGGGTTTATCCGCCCTAGTGTTTCCCCGTGGGGAGTACCGGTTTTGTTTGTGCGGAAGAAAGATGGTTCGTTGAGATTGTGTATTGACTACCGAATGTTGAATCAGGTTACAGTGAAGAACAAGTATCCTCTACCTCACATTGATGATTTGTTTGATCAGCTACAAGGGTCCGTCGTGTTTTCTAAACTTGACTTGAGGAGTGGGTACCATCAGTTGAAGATTCGATCTGAGGATATTTCGAAGACTGCTTTTCGCACTCGCTATGGTCATTACGAGTTCTTGGTTATGCCGTTTGGGTTGACGAACGCGCCTGCCGTGTTTATGGATTTGATGAACCGGGTTTTCCATCCTTATCTTGATTCGTTTGTGGTGGTCTTTATTGATGATATACTCGTCTACTCTAAATCTAGAGAGGAGCACGAGCAACACTTGAGGACAGTTTTATCTGTTCTTGCGAGGGAGAAATTATTTGCGAAGTTCATTAAATGCGAATTTTGGCTCGAGAAGGTTTCTTTTCTGGGTCATGTTATTTCGAAAGACGGGATTTCTGTGGATCCTTCAAAGATTGAAGCTATAGTGGATTGGAAGAGACCCGAGTCAGTGACCGAGATTCGTAGCTTTCTGGGTTTAGCCGGTTATTACAGGAGGTTTATAGAAGGGTTTTCGAGGATTGCTACTCCGATGACTCAGTTGACCCGGAAGGATGTACCATTTGTGTGGAGTGAAAAATATCAAAACAGTTTTGAGGAATTGAAGAAGAGGTTGACTACCGCACCGATCTTGACCTTGCCTAATGGGAATGATGATTTAGTAATTTTTAGTGATGCTTCGAAAGAGGGTTTGGGTTGTGTTTTGATGCAGAACAGGAAGGTGATTGCCTATGCTTCGAGGAAGTTGACCCCTAGTGAACAGAATTACCCGACTCATGATATGGAGTTGGCGGCGATAGTCTTTGCGTTGCACAAATGGAAGCACTACCTTTATGGGGCGAAGTTTGAAATTTTTACCGATCACAAGAGTTTGAAATACCTTTTCTCCCAGAAAGAGTTGAATAATAGGCAATGCCGATGGATGGAATTGTTGAAGGATTATGATTGTACGATTTCTTATCATCCGGGGAAGGCGAATGTGGTAGCCGATGCGATTAGTAGAAAATCTTATGTGGCTTCGATGATGGTTCGGGAATGGAAAATGCTTGAGGATGTGCGAGATTGGTCTCCTCGTGAATTGAGACATGGGGCGATTTTTGCGAATATTAGGGTATCTCCGACCCTAATTCAGAGGATAAAGGAAGCTCAGAAAGAAGATCCCGAGTTGGTGAAGATAATGGGTAAAATGAAGGAAAAGAATTTTGAGGATTTTTCTGTTAGCCCGATTGGAGTGTTGACTTTCCGTGGTCATTTGTGTACCCGATGTTGGTGGGATAAAGAGGCAAGTTTTAGATGAGGGACACAAATCGAGATATACTATTCATCCGGGTAGTACGAAGATGTATCAAAATCTGAAGCAACATTTTTGGTGGAATAATATGAAAAGGGAAATAGCGGAGTATGTTTCGAAGTGTCTAACTTGTCAGCAGGTCAAAGCCGAGCATCAGAGACCCGCAGGACTACTTCAGCCGTTAGACATTCCGGAGTGGAAATGGGAGCATGTAACTATGGATTTCGTTACGGGACTACCTCGTACCCATAGGAAGTATGACAGTGTTTGGGTGATCGTGGATAGACTGACCAAGAGTGCACATTTCTTGCCTATTGACATCAGATATTCGATGGAGAAGCTTGCGACCCTTTATATCGATGAGATCGTTAGATTGCATGGGGTTCCGGTTAGTATTGTGTCAGATCGAGACCCGAGGTTTACTTCTAGATTTTGGAAGGCATTTCAAGAAGCTTTGGGTACAGATTTGCGTTTTAGTACAGCTTTTCATCCTCAGACCGATGGTCAATTCGAGAGGACCATTCAGATTTTGGAGGATATGTTGCGAGCTTGTGCGATAGACTTCTCTGATTCTTGGGATTCGCACCTACCGTTAGTGGAATTCTCTTACAACAACAGTTATCAGGCTAGTATCGAGATGGCACCTTATGAGGCCTTGTATGGAAGAAAATGTAGATCGCCTATCTATTGGGATGAATTCGGTGAAGCGAAGATCGTGGGTATTGATTTGCTTCAGGGTTCAGTTGAGAAAGTTAGGGTTATCCGGGATCGATTGAAAACAGCCCAGAGTCGACATAAGAGCTATGCAGACAACCGAAGGCGAGATCTTAGTTTTCAGACCGGTGATTTTGTGTTCTTGAAAGTATCTCCGAAGGTGGGTATTCGTAGGTTTGGGAAGAAAGGCAAATTGGCCCCGAGGTTTATAGGTCCGTTTGAGATTTTGGGAAAAGTGGGACTTCTTGCGTATCGACTTGCGTTACCGCCATCTTTGGACCGATTACATAATGTATTTCATGTTTCTATGCTTCGGAAGTATGTTCATGATCCTTCTCACGTGTTACCGAGGATACCGGAAGATATTGAGCCCGATATGACTTATGAGGAACGACCGGTTCGGATTTTAGATGCCAAAGTCCAAGAGTTGAGGAACAAAAGCATTGCGTTGGTTAGAGTTCTTTGGAGGAATCATAATATCGAGGAATCGACGTGGGAGCTCCGAGATGAGATCGAGAGGAAATTTCCGTGGCTTTTTAATTCGGGTAAGTCTCGTTAAAATTCGGGTCGAATTTTCTTTAAGGGGGAGTGAATGTCACGACCCGAAATCTAGGCTCTATTTTATTAGTAATAATTAATTATTATTTATTTATTTGCTTATTTATTTATTTAAATTATTATTTAATTAATAATTTATGTGTGCATTTTATGTGTTATATAAATTTATGCCTAGCATTTTATTTGGGCCATTCGTGCTAGTGTAGAAGAGTTGAGTCTTATTCGTTAGTGGGGAGTTTATTAGTAAAGGGTAGTAGTAGGGGAGGGGTCTAAGTGTAAGATTTCAAAATAATCATCTTCTCCCTACTCCCTCCCTCACCTCCCTCACCCTATCACCCTCACTCACACTCCACCTCCATTTTTTTCCCTGGGTACTCTCTCTCTCTCTCTCTCTCCTAGGCTTGTGAAGGTAAAAATCATCTTCTTCCTTCTCTCTACATTTTAGCTATCATCCCCTCATAATCTCTCGTTTCTCATAACACGAATCTTGTTTAGATCGTCGTTAGGATCGTAGAGGGCTAAAAAATATTCGAGTTCCGGCAACTTTGAGAAAATTCAAGTAAGTTGCTTTTCCCCCATTTATGCTAAAATTGTTCATCCTATGCTTAGATGATACTATGATTTCTATTTATTGCATCTTTGGTTGATTTTGTGATGATTTACATTTTTGTTCATTTTGTGAAATTTTGGTATTTGAATCACCCTTGATTGAGGTTCCTTAGATGATGTTGTTAGAGTCCTTTTGGTTCAAAATGGTGTAGTTACTTTAGTTCACATTTTGGTAGTGTTAGAAATGGTGAAGATTGGGTTGTTTTGGATTTGGGTTGTTAATGGTAGAAACCCAGATTTTTGGCCGGAATTTGCCTTTCCGGGCAAGGAGGCGCGCGCACCCTCCCATAGGAGGCGCGCGCACCCTTATGCCCTTCTTGAACAAAAAAACCTTCTATTTCTTGGAGGCGCGCGCACCCTCCCCTAGGAGGCGCACGCACCCTCCCCTCCTCCAATCTTGATTATCCTTCTGACCATAGGAGGCGCGCGCACCCTACCCACCCTGTTGTGAAATTTATTTCCCTTTTTGTCCAATCTTTCGAGGGCCATATCTTGTTCGTCCGGACTCCGTTTTAGGTGTTTAAGCTATCGTTTTAAAGCTCTCCTTGAGCTCTTCGAAATAAGTGAATATTTTTGGTTGTGTTCTTGAGTTAACTGGATCCTTTGTGATCAAATGTGATAAGGGAGTTGTGTTATCATTGTGGAAATTATTAGAGAACCTTAATTGGTTATTGTTGGTTCATTTCACTTTCTTGGTGACTAGTTGGTATGGTTCCCTACTTTGGAATCAATGTTTGTTTATCGTGCTAGTATTTTATTACTTAGCTTTTACTTGAAAGTCCAGCTGGTATTTGTGGTTGTGTCGGGCGATGCGAGATATTGTGATGGCACCGGCCAAGTCCATTATGGTGTCGACCATTGTTTTGCCCTTATTTTCCTCTTCCAGATCGGCCTTGGTTGAGACGTTTGGAGCATGACTTTGTGGCATGGCTCCCGCCTTTTGTGGCACCTTACTTGTTATTGGTTCCGGTACCGGGGATTTCTCTTCAGCTTTCATGCTATTATGAAGATGTTGATAGTTGATTATTGAAGCTGCGCAGCGCCTTTATTTGGTTATATCAGTTGTGGAAAACCTTGGCAATATCCTTTGTTATGTGTTTATTTCCGCTGCTATCTGATATATGACAATTGCTATGTGCTATGTGATTTATTATTGTTTATTACTTATTGCATCTTAGCATGTCATGTAGTTGCATTAGTAACTTATTGAGATTTATCTCACCCCCTTTCTTTTTATCTTTGTTTTTCCTTAATCCCCCAGGTGGAAAGGATTAGACTCGCTGATCACGAGACAGGACGTCGCGAGGGTTGAGCTTTTGGGGCAAGTAGCATTGGTGGGTTTACATTATATAAATGTGTAACCTTTTTGGGATATTTGTACCAACATTGACGTCATTAGGTTTTGTATATTTTGTAACTTTGGTGTATAAGCTTATGGAGTTTATACTAGTTTTGATTTGTTGTTCAAGTTGATTTACAAAACCTTGTGCTATCAACTTTTGGGTATAAAAGGAAATTTTTATCTTCATTATTTTAGAGTTTATTGTTTAAGTCGACGTCCAGCTCGCGATCTCGGGCCCGCGGGGTTCGGGGTCGCGACACTCCGCCCCGTCCTAGCGTCTTCTCTCGTCTTGGTGGTTCCAAGAGTGCTCCGCCCCCACCTAAGAAGGTCAAAGGCTATAGCAAGAAGCAATGGGTTCCTAAACCGAAGAAAGATTAGACTTTTCTTTGTACCCCAAGAGATTGCAATTTAATAGACCACTTGTTAGGATTTAATGTTTTATTGTCTTTTATTGCTCAGCATTATCCGTTGTAATGATCAAAGTGACTCAAGAAATGAATAAAAGTTGCATTTTGTTATGAAATTATTGGGTAAAAATTTTATGTTTTAGACCGCACCCGAAGGTTGCCTACGTTCCTCCAGTTGAGAGGCTCAGGTCTCCGTAGTTCAAACAAATGAAGACCATTTTTTTTGTGTGCACCCTGTTTTTTGCCTAGACCGCCCTTTCGGGTTTTCAATCTAGCGGGCTTCTTTTTTTGCACGTTCTCTAATTTTTGCCTAGGCCGCCCTTGCGGGTTTTCAACCTAGCGAGCGATTTTTTTTTTTTTAATGGTCCTTCATTTATTAAGCGTAGAACTTCTTGAGTTTGTCGAGGTTGACCTCCTTTGGCAGTTGATCACCATCCAAGTCTACGAGCCGGACTGCACCGCCGCTGAGTATCTTTTTGACCACATAGGGACCGATCCATCGAGGTCCCGACTTCCCAAGGGGATTCATGGCATTGGGAGGATCTTTTCTTAGGACTAAATCTCCCACTTTGATGTTTCGAGGCTTCACCTTTTTGTTGAAAGCCCTTGCCATTCTTTGTTGATAGGCCCTTGTGCGTTCGAATGCCCTTAGCCTCTTTTCGTCGAGTAGGGCTAATTGTTCATATCGACTTTGCATCCAATCAACCTCGTTGATTTGGTTCTCGAGTAAGACTCGTAGAGAAGGAACCTCGAGTTCTACTGGGAGTACGGCTTCGGAACCATAAACCAATGAGTATGGAGTTTCCCCCGTTGCTGACCGTATTGACGTGCGGTAGCCCCACAATGCTAGTGGTAATTTCTCGGGCCAATCCCTTCCTATTGAAGCCATTTTTCGTATAATGACTTCGATGGTCTTATTTGCTGCTTCGACCGCTCCATTGGCTTGGGGACGGTATGGGGATGACTTGTGCTTGGTAATTTTGTAGTTAACCAAGAGTGCATACATTTCTTTCTCAAAGTGAGAGCCATTATCGGAGATGATCTCGTGAGGAGTACCATATCGGCACATGATGTTGTTCTTCACGAATTCAGCCACTTTCTTGGCGTTGAGAACTCGGTAAGCTTGTGCTTCGACCCACTTTGTGAAATAATCCACGGCCACTAGAATGAATGACTGTCCGTTGCTCCCTGTAAGGTGGACTTTGCCGACGATGTCTATGCCCAAACAAGAGAACGGCCAAGGTGTGGTCATGTTATACAGTTGTGAAGGTGGAGCATGTTGCAGATTAGCATGGAACTGGCACTTGGCACATTTCTTGACTTTCTCGATGCAATCTCTTTCCATTGTAGTCCAATAGTACCCAATACGGATTATCTTCTTGGCTAACATGATCCCATTAATGTGGGGTCCACACTCCCCTTCGTGGACTTCGTGCATGATTTCTTGAGCTTCGGTCTCATTTGCACATAGGAGATTGATCCCTTGATGGTGTCGTTTGTAGACTCGGCTTCCGATCAACACATATCTGGCGGCTAGCTTTTGTAATGCCACTCGAGATTTCCCATTGATGTTGTCGGGGAAGGTGACATTGTTGAGGAAATTCATGATGTCTGCATACCACGGGGTATTGTCTTAAACTTCATTGACCTCAATGTTCATGCAGTATACCGGACTGGTCCTTCTTGAAATTTTGAAGGGTTTCACCATTTTCCCTTTTGGCATCTCAACTAGTGAGACTATGGTGGCTAAGGCGTCGGCAAAACGATTCTTGTCTCTTGGCAAGTAGTTGAACGTGATCTCTTGGAATTGTTCGGCTAACTCCTCGAGGTGTTGACCATACTGTTGAAGGGTCGGGTCTTGGATTCGCCATTTACCCGATTGTTGATTGATAAGGAGCAAGGAGTCACCGAATACTTCTAATTCTGTGAAATTTCTTTCTAGGGCCGCTTCTAGCCCCGCTATGCATGCCTCGTACTCAACAATGTTGTTGGTAGCTTCAAATTCAAGACGGATGGAAATTGGAGTGTAGATGTCATTTGGATCGAAAAGCAACATTCCTATCCCAAAACCATGTTTATTGGCGGCGCCATCGAAAAAAAGTTTCCACTTATTTTCCTCAGTTGTAGTGCAAACCAAGTGCTCGTCGGGAAACTGTAAGTCCTCCCCCTTCACTTCGTCACACGAAAATTCAGCAAGCTGATCACTGAACACTTTCCCCCTAATGGATTTGAGTGTGACGTAAGTGATATCATAGCCGGCGAGCATGAAGTACCATTTGGCTATTCTTGTCGACATGAAAGGCTTCTCGAAGATGTAGCGGAGCGGGTCCACTTTTGCTACTAGCTTGATTGGAAATGCTTCCATGTAATGTTTGAGCTTTTGAGTGACCCAAACCAATGCTGCACATGACTTCTCTAAGACAGAGTAGTTCTTTTCGCCTCCTTGGAATCGGTGACTGAAAAAATAAATGGCATTCTCCTTTATGGAGTCTCGTTGCTCTTGTGCTAGCATAGCCCCAAGGGCTTCATTGTTCAGTGTGAGGTAGAGCAAGAGAGGCTTCTCCTTGTGAGGTGGAACCAAGACTGGAGGACATGTCAAATAGTGTTTGACTTTGTCGAAGGCTTCCTGGCAGGCGTCGGTCCATTCTAGAGCCACGTTCTTTTTGAGTAGCTTGAAGATTGGCTCACACATAGAAGTAAGCTGGTGCACAAACCGACTGATGTACTGAAGTCTGCCCATGAAACCTTTGATTTCTTTCTGTGTCTTGGGAGGAGGTATGTCAATGATTGCCTTGATTTTTGAGGGATCTGCTTCAATTCCCCTTTCGGTAACCATGTAGCCAAGAACTTTGCCTCGGATAACCCCGAATGTGCACTTTGCGGGATTGAGCCTCATCTTGTGTAGGCGAATCCTTTCGAAGAACCTGCGGAGATCGATCAAATGTTGACCGTCGGTCCCTTTGGAGTGGATGATAATGTCGTCCACGTAGAGCTCAATTTCTTTGTGAATCATGTCATGGAACAAGTCTGTCACGGCTCTTTGGTAAGTAGCCCCAGCGTTCCTCAACCCAAATGGCATAACTGTGTAGCAAAAGGTGCCCCACGGCGTTGTGAAAGCAGTCTTGTGTTGATCCTCCTCGGCCATGAGAATCTGATTATACCCAGCGAACCTGTCCACAAATGAGCGTACCTTGTAGGCAGCAGTGGAGTCGACTAGCATGTCGATGTTAGGCAGTGGAAAGTCATCCTTCGGAGAAGCTTTGTTCAAATCTCGGAAGTCCACACAAACACGGACTTTGCCGTTGGCCTTTCGGACTGTGACCACATTGGCTAGCCACGTTGGATACTCAATAACTTTGATGAAGCCCACTATGGATTGATCTTTCTGAGCTTCTGTTTTGTCGGTTTAGCATCGCCTTTGATCGGAATTCTGTGCTCCGCGACCTCTCTGTCTAAACCCGTCATGTCTTTGTATGACCATGCGAACACATCCACGAACTCTCTGAGCAGTGCAGTCAATCTGTCTTTGTCGTCCCCTTTGAAGAAGCTTCCGATCTTGGTTTCTTTCGGCTCTTCTTCGGTACCCAGATTAACAACATACAATTCTTCGTCAGCCCCTGGACCATTTTCACCACGACTACGAACCTGTTGAGCAAGTTCATTTAAGTATGTTGTGTTTTCGTGGTCTATTTCATCATTATTTGAATCGTTATTAACTATTTCATTAAATTCATTATTAGTTAATTCATCATTCATGATGTTTGCAATCTCAGGGTACTCAGAAAGATCAAATTTTTCATTAACAAAGAAAGGGAACACACGCTCGGCTATGGCCTCCATATCCTCTTGGGTGAGGGTATCGGAAACACACTCGAACTCGAAAGTGAAAGTGAATAAGTCCTCCTTTGTAACCTTTCGCGGAATGCAACCCATTTTCTTGACCAAGAATTCTTCGGATACCACGGGTCCCTTTGTAGAATACCAGTTTTTGATCGGCTCGCTGTTCGGCTGGATCTCGCTGATAGTCTCCTTTATTGTTTCGGTGTCGAAGATGGCATTGACTTGGCATTCGACCATGAGAGCAAGTTCTTCGAACATGGAGGCTAGATCTGTCAATTCTTCGCCTACGGTGATCTCTGTTTCAGACTCTATGATCACATTCTTCCCCCACCATTCTCGGGGTGACATGGGAATTAGTTCTCCTTCGGCTTTCTAGATTTCGCAGTAGGAAAAGATTTCAAGACCGGGCTTTCTGATGCCCTTGCTGTTAACCCATGGTTCGGGAAAGATCATGTATGGGACATCTTCCCCCTAGCGGACAAAATAGCCATTCAACGTTTTGCGGTAAGGCCTTAGATTGGGAATCTCATAATGACGTCCCTCACTACGAGCTCAGGCCTTTTCGTTCTTGATGGCTTGCTCGTGTTTTAAATCGTCTTTGGAAGGCTCATATCCCAAACCGAACTTGTCTTTAACGAAAGGAACCTCAATTGGTTGCATTCTTCCTTGTTGATATTTCCCTAGGCCTAGACCAGGGAAGTAGTTCATATTCCTCATCATGCGGAGGACCTTGTGATTGCCGAGGGTCCATGATCCGTTTCCCCCTTCTTTGTCAATGGCGTTGATTGAGACTCCGGAGAGAGTAGAGTCTGCTAGACCATGCTGAATTTGATGAATGGGTTCCCCTTTTCCGTGGATAGTGACGTTTTCTGCCATGACGGTCACTATTTCATCACCATTTCGGAGCTTGACACACTGATGGAGAGTCGAGGGGACGGCATTAGAACTGTGTATCCATGGTCGGCCCAAGAGCAAATTGAATGAGGAGGGCACATCGAGCACTTGAAATGGGATGGATATGACCATGCTCCCAAACTCAATGTCTATTTCAACCATACCCATGACTGTTCGGGTGGTGCTATCATAACCTCGAATTACTTGAGTAGAAGGTTTCAAATCTGAATTCTTAAGCCCCAGTATGCCCATGATTCGGCCGGGCATAAGGTTGAGTGCGGAACCACCGTCGACCAAAACTCTTGAGATGGGTCTCCCTCTTGCCCTTACCTTGAGGTAGATGGCCTCATTGTGATCAGACCCAAATGGTGGAAGGTCCATGTCGGCAAAAGTGATGACGTTGCCAAAATGAATTTGGCCTATCACTGCAGTAAGTTCCTCGGGAGTTGTATCGGGAGAGAACGATGTGTCGTCGAGGTTACGGATGACAAGATCTCGGTGCTTCTTTGAGGATGCAATGAGGTCCCAAATGGAGATGTTGGCTTGAGTTTTCTTGAGTTGAACCAATAAAGGGTCTTCGGGAGTGTCGCGAGTTTGCGGCCTTTGAGAAGAGGTGCTTGGTGCAGAAGTAGCGGGGTTGCTTGCTATGACTCGACCGGATCGAGTTAGCATGTTGACGTTCCCATCTTGCTTCTTTTTCCTATTCTCTAGTACTTCCCTCATTACCTCATCGTAAGTCACAACATAACAAGAATTGTCAAATTTATTCATCACATTGGAGCCCTCATTCACAATTGGGGTTGAATGAGTGGTCTCCTCAATTTCTCCTACCTCTATTACATTGACATCCTTGCCATTAGGCACTATGAACTCTTTCTTGTCTATGAGATCTTGGATGACATTGCGGAGGACAAAGCATTCTTCGGTTGTGTGACCACTATGTTGGTGATAGTCACAATGCTTGTGGTGAGCGTGGTTGGGACGCATTTCTTTGGGTTTGTACCCTTGGAGAGGAGTAACTTGCCCTTTGGCCTTAAGAGCTTCGAAGGTCTCGGTGATAGTCATGCCATGAAGAGGAGTGTAGACACGATCATTTTTAAACTTCTTGCCTTGTGGTAGAGGAACCCTTTTGTAATTCACCTTGTCGGTAGTAACGGCATTAACCGAGGCCTCTTTTGTCGAGTTGGAAGCGGCCTTGTAGCGGTAGCTAGGAGCACTTTTCTTGATCTCTCTAAGCAACTCATCCATTCGGATCCCCGCCTCATACATTTGAGAGAAGTCCGCGTAGCAAGCCCCACTTAGGTGGGTAAGGAGATCAATCTTTAGACACTTTAGAAAGATGTCCATTTTCTCTTTAGTGTTAGGCCTCTCGACAATCTCAGCAAGCTTGTCATTCCACCTTCTTGTGAAGTCAATGATGGATTCATTGTCCCTTTGAGTAGTGTTCTCGAGCTCTTTCTTGGTTAGCCGGTGGGTGGTGTTGCCTTGGTATTGACTCTTGAAGGCAAGCATGGCGGCATCCCAATCGAGACGGACTGTGAGTGGGAGAGTTGCATACCAATCTTTTGCCGCCCCTTCGAGAGTAAGAGGGAAGCATTGTGCCATAACTTTGGGGGAAACCTTTTTCGGAACCATAGCCCAAATGTAAGTCTCGATGTGTGCCATTGGACAAGAGTTGCCCTTGAACTTGCTGATGTCGGGCATCTTGAACTTGTCGGGGAGAGCGGCCATAGTGCTCATGAGAATGGAGGATTGATAAAGGCTTGTGTCGGGACCTTTCCCCCACATTGAGGCCGTTGAAGCGTTGATCTATGTAAGCCATAATTGAATCAACCATCTTGTGCTCATTGTTCTCGGTGCTCGGTTCCCCCATTTTTTTGGTGCAAGCACTGACATAGGGGCTCTCAAACAAGCCCTTAGTCCATTCAGATTCGTCACCGTCATTCTTGTTCCTACCCTTGGCAAGTTTAGTGAGCTTTTCTTTCATTAGCTCCATTTCGGCCTCGTGGGCCTCCCTTTGATTGTCAAGGTGGGATTGCCAAATGTCATCTTTGCTTTGAGCCTCCTTATTGAGAGTGGAGACTTGCTCTTGGAGAAGTTGGACCATGGTTGAGAGTTGCTCGAGAGTCATGGTGTTGTCGGTGTTGGAGCCGCCGGCCATTGATGCTGTCGAAGCTATTGGAGTGATCTCTTCACGGACTAACCGATTCGCTGAATCCCGGTAGACTCTGTAAGTACCAATTGAACCTATATTGCAGAAGAGGCCCTTGTCAGTCTTGAGTAACACCTTCGGTCCATGAAGAGGTTTAGAACACACAGTGGGCACACGACTCAAACCACATAAGAAAAGACTCTTTTTTTTATTTTAGTTTATAAGTCGGAGGGACGGGGTCCCTTTTGAGTTTCTAAGAAGATAATGGAATCGTCACACTAGTATATAGACCCTCTCGCGGTCCCATATACTCATCGGATTCCATCACGCTTGTGAATCCTACATGTGTCGGGATTAAACTAAATTAATGTAGTAAAGCATACATGCGGGTGTAGACACCTCGCCTTGGACCGCTCACCTCGATTGCACACTTGATTTTGTGTTTCTCCCTCTTTTAAGTGTTTTCCGTTAGTTTCTGTTACTTTTGTTAAGTTCCAGACGGACTCCGTTAAGTCTCGGGACTAAACTGAATAACAGTTCTAACTTTCTAGTCCATTCTGTCAAAAATTGCTTCTCAGAGTCACGCGCCTCCGCCCCCTGAGGCCAGAGGCGCGCGCCTTCCGCCGCCTATGTGGGATGCGCGCGCTTCTGGGGCGTGTCAGTTACAGATTCTGCCCAAGAATCTCTCCTTTGCTCATTATACATGATTTTGCCCGGGAAACATTTCTTGGAGACTCCGTTTGGCTCCAAAAACAGTCCTCTTTCAACTATAAAAACCCCTCCAATCCATCATTGGAAGGGGGACCTTGGAAAATCATTATTTTTATTCCTTTTACTCACTTGTTTCCTAGACTTTCCCTTGAGATTTCTTCAACAAGGTATTCAACCTCTTCTTCAAGGCTTTACAAGAGGTTCTATTTTGAAAGATACTATAGGTAAATGTCTTAAACATTTCTCTTCTCCTCCTTCTTCTTCTTTTTCCAATCAAATGTGCAATCACCCAAAACCATTTGGGACATGACACCAACGGTCCTTTCATTACATTGAATTGTCCTAGGAGTCATCTCCCTACATTTTAACTCTAAAACCCCTTTTCATCATCATTTTAATAGGAAGAACGCATTTATCTTTCAAAGTGAATTATGAACAAACAAGACCGACTTTGCTCAGGCGAAATGGGTGTTTAAGTACTTCCCATTTCGTAACCTAACCCCCGAACCCCTCATCCCAAAGAATCTCTGTTTTCGTAAATCAAACTTAGGCTCATAAACATTAGGTTTTCTTACGTTCCTAAAAAACGTGGGTGGCGAGTCTAAAACACGAATAGTCATCCTAGGGTAACCCACGCGCTCTAGCCAAGCCGTGGCCCCGCCCCGGGGTATCCACATTGGCGACTCCGCTGGGGACGCTTGAGGGTTAAACTTGTGTTTCTATTCATAATTCACTTTTTTGGGCATTCTGGAAATTGACATGGGAAGCGCGCGCCTCAGGCCTTCATGTTCCAAAGCGCGCGCGTCCCGAGTCAAATTCCAGAATCGCCCGCCTTCCATGTGTTCTTCCTATTCTTCCGATTATTTCGTGCTAACAAACATTGCAGGGGTTCCATCACACAATCAGGACCAGGGCAATCCCCTGAGTCCATAAGTTTCTGATAATCTGACAGGTGAGCCCAGAAGCGGGCGCCTACCAGATACAATGGGCCAGGCGCGCGCGTCCCATAACACTAGCCCGAGGCGCGCGCTTCTGGGCCAATTTCCAGGGCAAGAACAGGTTTCAGTGACTGAGCAGAACAGTGGGGTGTGGGCACAGTTGCCTGCATCAGAACAGAATTGAACCCTTTGGACTGTTTAATTTTATGTTTTATTTACCGGTCACACGGGTGATTCGGGAGTTGTAATTTACGTGCTTATGTGTTTTTTTATCTTTTCTTTTCAAAAAAATAAAAAAAAATTGTCACGTGATAGACGATTACTCCTATAAATTGCTCACTATCGAGTCGCAAAAGTCCAACCCCAAACCCGTCGAGGCCCGTCCTAGAAAGTTTCAAGCTCCACTCGACCTTGGCTCTTTCGAAGCGGTAAACCTCAGCCCGTGGCGTAGTTCATGACTACATGCCGGGGGTGACCTTTACGCCTTTCTTTAGCCGAGCACAAACCACACAATTCTAGTTAGGGTCTAACACTCCGTGACCAAGTCGGTTTCCATGTACCGAGATTTCCCTAAACTAATGTTTTCAAATCATACATGCCAACTTGTTGAAACGGACGGAATAAAAATCCGTCCCCAAAAGTGGTTATCTTGGACGAAAATAAAAAAATCCGTCCCCGCATGTATGCTTTACTACATTAATTTAGTTTATTCCCGACACATGTAGGATTCACAAACGCGATGGAATCCGATGAGTATATGGGACCGCGAGATGGTCTATATACTAGTGTGACGATTCCATTATCTTTTTAGAAACCCCAAAAGGGACCCATTCCCTCCGACTTATATAAAAAAAAGAGTCTTTTTTCTTATGAGGTTCGAGTCGTGTGCCCAACTGTGTGTTCTTAACCTCTTCATGGACCGAAAGTGTGAACCGAGACTGACAAGGGCTACTTCTCCAATTATAGGCCCGATTGGTACTCTCCGCATCTACAGAGATTCATCCAACAGGCTTGTCCGTGAACTGATCACTCCAACAGCTTCTACATCATCAATGGCCGGCGACTCCAGCACCAACAACGCCATGACTCTCGAACAGCTTTCCGCCATGGTTCAAGCGCTCCAACAACAAGTCTCTACCCTTAACCAAGAGGCTCAAACCAAAGAAGCCTTGTGGCAAGCTCATGTTGACAGTCAAAGGGAGGCCCACGAGGCCGAGGTTGACCAACTAAAAGCCAAGCTCCTCAAGCTCTCCAAGAACAAGGGGGTTAATGATAATGAAGAATCCGAGTGGACCGAGGGTTTGTTTGAAAGCCCATATGTCAGTGCCCGTACCAAAAAAGTGGGGAAACCAAGCACCGACAACAACGACCCCAAAATGGTCGATTCCATCATGGCCTACATTGATTAGAAATTCGACGGCCTCAACATGGTAAAAGGCTCCAACACAAGCCTTTATCAGTCATCCATCCTCATGAGCACGATGGCCGCTCTCCCCAACAAATTCAAGATGCCCGACATTAGCAAGTTTAAGGGCAACTCATGCCCGATGGCCCACATCGAGACTTACATTTGGGCTATGGTTCCGAAGAAGGTCTCCCCAAAAGTTATGGCTCAATGCTTTCCTCTCACCCTCGAGGGAGCGGCAAAGGATTGGTATGCAACTCTCCCGCTCACTATCCGTCTTGATTAGGATGCCGCTATGCTTGCCTTCAAAAATCAATATCAAGGCAACACCACTCACCGGCCCACAAGGAAAGAGCTCGAGAACACCACTCAAAGAGACAACGAGTCCTTCATTGACTTCACAAGGAGATGGAATGACAAGCTCTCTGAAATTGTTGAGAGGCCAAACACAAAAGAGCAAATGGACATCTTTCTCAAGTGTCTCAAGATTGATCTCCGCACCCACCTAAGTGGGGCTTGCTACTCCGAATTCTCCCAAATGTATGAGGCGGGGGTACGCATGGATGACTTGCTCAAGGAGATTAAAAATGCCACTCCTACTTACCGATACAAGGCCGCCTCTAGTTCAAACAAAGAGGCTTCTGTTAATGCCGTTACTATTGACAAGGGGAATTACAAGAAGGTTCCTCCACCACAAGGCAAGCGGTTCCAAAACGACCGCGTCTACACTCCTCTCAATGGCATGACCATCACCGAGGCCTATGAAGCTCTAAAGGCCAAGGGACAAATCACCCCTCTTCAAGGGTACAAGCAACCACAACCGCTCCGTCCCAATCATGCCCACCACAAATGGTGTGACTACCATCAATGCACCGGCTACCTCACCGAGGATTGCTTCTCCATCCGCAACACCATCCAAGACCTCATAGACAAGAAGGAATTCATAATCCCTAATGAGGGCGGTGTCAATGTAATAGAGGTTGGAGAGTTTGAAGGAACCACTCATTCGATCCCAATTGTAAATGAGGGCTCCGATGATATGAATAAACTTGATAATTCTTGTTATGTTGTGACTTATGATGAGATTATGAGGGAAGTCTTAGAGAATAGGAAGAAGAAGCTACAAGGGACCGTGAACGTGCTCACTCGCAGTGGCCGAGTAACAACGAGCGCAATCCCTCCCAATACCGCAGCAACCAACACCTCTTCTCAAAGATCGCAAGCACGCGACATACCCGAAGATCCTGTGTTAACACAACTCAAGAAGACGCAAGCCAACATATCCATCTGGGACCTTATTGCATCATCAAAAAGACACTGAGACCTCGTCATCAAGAACTTGGATGACACATTAGTCTCTCCCGACACGACACCCGAGGACCTCACAGCGATGATAGGTCACATTCACTTCGGCAATGTCATCACTTTTGCCGACATGGACCTCCCGCCATTTGGGTCCAAACACAATGAAGCCATCTACCTCAAAGTAAAGGCAAGGGGGAGACCCATCTCAAGAGTTCTAGTAGACGGTGGTTCTGGACTCAACTTAATGCCTAGCCGAGTCATGGGGATACTGGCGCTCAAAAGCTCCGATTTACAACCCTCCGCACAAGTTATCAGAGGGTACGACAGCACTGCCCGTACAGTCATGGGAATGTTAGAAGTTGATATCGAATTTGGAAGCATGATCATGTCCGTCCCATTCCAAGTACTTGATGTCCCTGCTTCATTCAACCTACTTCTGGGCCGACCTTGGATTCACAGTTCCAATGCGGTACCCTCTACTCTCCATCAGTGTGTCAAGATCAGAAATGGGGACGAGATAGTCACCATCATGGCCGAGAATGTCACCATCCACAGAAATGGGGGACAACCCGTTCACCAAGTCCAACATGGGATAGAAGATGCCACTCTCTCCGGCGTCAACACCATCGACAAAGAAGGGGGAAACAGACAATGGACCCTCGGCAACCCTAAAATCCTCCGCATGATGAGGAACATGAATCACTTTCCCGGTCTAGGCCTAGGGAAGCATCAACAAGGGATATTACACCCCGTAGAAATTCCTTTTGTCAAGAAAAAGTTTGGTCTGGGGTACGAGCCTACCGAAGATGACTTGAAATACGAGCAAGCAGTCAAGAACCAAAAGACCCAAGCTCGCAAAGAAGGGCGACAATATGAAATCCCTAACTTGAGGCCTTATCGCAACACACTAAACGGTTATTTTGTCCGCCAAGGGGAAGATGTTCCGTACATGATCTTTCCTGAACCATGGGTTAACGAAAAGGGCGTCAGAAAACCCGGTCTCGAGATCTTCACTGATTGTGAAATACCGACACAAGAAAGGGAGCCTACTCCAATGTCACCCCGAGAGTGGTGGGGCAAGAAAGTGACTGTAGAGTCCGAGGTAGAGATTACCATGGGGGAAGAACTATCCGATCTAGCCTCCATGTTAGAAGAATTTTCCATCATAGACGATTGTCAAGTCAACGCCATCTACGACACCGTTGTCAGAAAGGAAACCATCAGTGAGATCCCGCCAAGATTCGAGCCAATCAACAACTGGTATTCAACGAAGGGGCCCTTAGTATCCGAAGATTTCTTGGTCCGAGAAATGGTTGCATACCACGTACAGCAACAAAGGAAGAGAGGCTCACACTTACTTTCGAGTCCGAGAGTGTTTCTAATGCCCTCACCCAAGAGGATATGGAGGCAATAGCCGAGCGTGTGTTTCCTTTCTTTGCTAATGAAAAATTTGATATTTCTGAGTACCCCGAGATTGCAAACATCATAAATGATGAATTAACTAATAACAAACTTAATGAACAAGTTAATAACGATTCAAATTATGATGAAATAGACCACAAAAACATAACATACCTAAATGAACTAGCTCAACAGGTTCATTGTCGTGGTGAAAATGGTCAGGGGCTGATGAGGAATTGCATGTTGTTAATATGGGTACCGACGAGAAGCCGAAAGAAACAAAGATTGGCAGCTTCTTCAAGGGGGAAGACAAAGACAGATTGACTGCACTGCTCAAAGAGTTTGTGGATGTATTCGCATGGTCGTACAGAGACATGCCGGGTTTGGACAGAAAGGTCGCGGAGCACAGAATTGCGATCAGAGAGGACGCCAAGCCAATAAAGCAGAAACTCAGAAAGATCAAGCCAGAATGGTCTCTACAAGTCAAAAAGGCTCCTCAGTGTGGGTTTCATCAAAGTCATTGAGTATCCGACTTGGCTAGCCAACATTGTGACAGTCAGAAAAGCAAACGGCAAGGTTCGGGTTTGTGTGGACCTCTGGGATTTGAACAAAGCTTCCCCGAAAGATGATTTTCGACTACCAAACATCGACATGCTCGTCGATTCAACTGCCAACTATGAAGTCCGCTCATTTGTGGATGGTTTTGCCGGTTACAATCAGATTCTCATGTCCGAAGAGGATCAACACAAGACAGCTTTCACAACTCCGTGGGGGACCTTCTGCTACACAGTCATGCCGTTCGGACTAAGGAACGCTGGGGCTACTTACCAGAGGGATGTTACGGATCTATTCCATGACATGATTCATAAAGAGATTGAGGTCTATGTAGACAACATGATCATCCATTCGAAGGGAACCAATGGTCAACATTTGATCGATCTTCGCAAGTTCTTTGAAAGACTTCGACAACACAAAATGAGACTCAATCCCGCAAAGTACACTTTTGGGGTCGTCAGAGGAAAGGTTCTCGGTTACATGGTCACTGAGAGGGGAATTGAAGCCGATCCCTCCAAGATCAAAGCAATCATTGACATGCCTCCTCCAAGGACGCAGAAGGAAATCAAAGGTTTCATGGGCAGACTTCAATACATCAGTCGATTTGTGCACCAACTCACTTCCATGTGTGAGCCGATCTTCAAGGTACTCAAAAAGAATGTGGCTCTAGAATGGACCGATGCGTGCCAAGAAGCCTTCGACCAAGTGAAGCATTACTTGACATGCCCTCCAGTTTTGGTTCCACCGCACAAGGAGAAGCCTCTCTTGCTCTACCTCACTGTCAATGATGAAGCCCTAGGGGATATGTTAGCACAAGAACAGCGAGACTCTACAAAAGAGAATACTATCTACTTTGTCAGCCGCCGGTTTTAAGGGGCTGAAAAGAACTACTCTGTCTTAGAAAAGTCTTGTGCTGCATTGGTTTGGGTTACTCAAAAGCTCAAGCATTACATGGAGGCCTTCCCAATCAAGTTGGTAGAAAAAGTGGACCCGCTCCACTACATCTTCGAAAAGCCTTTCATGTCAACAAGAATAGCCAAATGGTATTTCATGCTCGCCGGCTACGATATCACTTAAGTCACACTCAAATCCATCAGGGGGAAAGTGTTCAGTGATCAGCTTGCTGAATTTCCATGTGACGAAGTGAAGGGGGAAGACGTACAGTTCCCCAACGAGCATTTAATTTGTGCTACAACAGAAGAAAATAAGTGGCAACTTTTTTTCGATGGCTCAGCCAATAAGCATGGATATGGCATAGGGATGTTACTTGTTGATCCTAAGGACATGTATACTCCAATCGCTATCCGCCTCGAATTCGAAACCACCAACAACACCGCTGAGTACGAAGCTTGCATAGCGGGGCTCGAAGCAGCCCTCGAGAGAAATGTCACAAGTTTAGAAGTATTCGGTGATTCCTTGCTCATCATCAATAATACATCTGGAAAATGGAAGATTCAAGACTCGACTCTGCAACGGTATGGTCAACATCTCGAGGAGTTGGTTGAACAGTTTCAAGAAATCACCTTCAACTACCTGCCAAGGACAAAAACCGCTTTGCTGATGCACTAGCCACCATCGCTTCACTGGTCGAAATACCTGAGGGTAAAATGGTGAAGCCCTTCAAAATTTCCCGAAGGAACAGTCCGGCATACTGCATGAGTATCGAGATCAACGAGGTCCAAGCAAACTCCCCGTGGTACGCGGATATCATGGATTTCCTCAAGGATGGTACCTATCCCGAGAGTAGCAATAAGAAGTCTCAAATGGCATTGCAAAGACTAGCCTCCCGATATGTACTGATTGGGGACCGAGTCTACAAAAGGCACCACAAAGGGATCAATCTCCTATGCTCAAATGAGATCGAAGCTCAAAAAATAATGCATGAGATCCACGAAGGTGAATGTGGGCCCCACATGAACGGGTTTATGTTGACCAAGAAGATACTCCGCATGGGTTATTATTGGAGTACCATGGAAAGGGACTGCATCGAGAAAGTCAAGAGGTGCGCCAAATGCCAATTCCATGCCAATCTACAGCACGCTCCACCCTCACAGCTTTACAATATGACCATGCCTTGGCCTTTCTCTTGCTGGGGCATAGACATCATTGGCAAAGTCCACCCTACTGGCAGCAACGGACAATCTTTCATCCTAGTAGCCATGGATTATTTCACAAAATGGGTCGAAGCACAGGCTTACCGAGTTCTCAATGCCAAGAAAGTGGCCGAATTCGTGAAAACCCACATCATGTGCCGATACGGCGTTCCTCATGAGATCATCTCAGATAACGGTTCTCACTTTGAGAAAGAGATGGATGCGCTCCTGGTAGAATACAAGATTACTAAGCATAAGTCATCTCCATACCATCCTCAAGCAAACGGCGCGGTCGAGGCAGCTAATAAGATAATCGAGACCATTGTGAAGAAAATGGCCTCCACTGGAAGGGATTGGCCTGAAAAGCTACCTCTAGCGTTATGGGGCTACCGCACGTCAATACGGACAGCGACCGGAGAAACTCCTTATGCACTGGTATATGGTTCCGAAGCTGTGCTACCAATAGAGCTCGAAGTACCCTCCCTACGGGTCCTCCTCAAGAATCAAGTCAATAAAGTCGATTGGATGCAAAGTCGATACGAACAGCTAGCCCTACTCGACGAGAGGAGGCTAAGAGCAATCGAATGTACGAGGGCCTATCAACAAAGAATGGCTAGGGCTTTCAACAAAAGGGTAAAGCCCCGAAACATCAGTGTGGGAGATTTGGTCTTGAGACAACACCCTCCTAATGCCATGAACCCCCTCGGAATATGGGGACCCCGATGGATCGGTCCGTACGTAGTCAAGAAGATACTAAGCGGCGGTGCAGTCCGACTCGTGGACTTAGACGGAGATCAGCTGCCAAAGGAAGTCAATCTCGACAAATTGAAGATATTTTACGTCTAATAAACGAAGACCATAAAAAAAAAAAAGCTCGCTACTTTGAAAACCCTCAAGGGCGGCCTAGGCAAAATTAGAGAACGTGCAAAAAAGAAGCCCGCTAGATTGAAAACCCGAAAGGGCGGTCTAGGCAAAAAACAGGGTGCACATAAAAAAAAATAAAAAATGGTCTTCGTTTGTTTGAACTACGGAGACCTGAGCCTCTACACTGGAGGAACGTAGGCAACCTTCGGGTGCGGTCTAAAACATAAAAAAATACCCAAACCATTTCGAATTAACGAGATGCAATTTTTATTCATTCCTTGAATCACTTTTATCATTACAATGGAAACGTTGAGCTATTAAAAGACATTAAAACATTAATCTTAAAACAAGTGGTCTATTCTAATTGCAATCTCGGCGGTACAAAAGAAATATCTAATCTTTCTTCGGTTTGGGGACCCATCGCTTTTGGGGACGGCCTTTAGTCCTCTTGGATGGAGGTGGAGCATTTTCGAGACCGCCAAGACGAGAAAAGACACTCGGGCGAGATGGAGCTTCATCAACAACCTTCGCCTTGCCCTTGCTAGAAGGAGCTTTGACCGGAACAACCACGGGACGCTTCCACACGTGGGAAGAATTTCCCTTGCCTTTCTTCTTCTTAGGCAAATAACGAGGCCTATAATCCCTCACATGGACCACCGGCTTCACGGAATCCACGGCAACAACACCCTCATTTGGTCTTCCCAAACGATCAAAGACACTAGGACGCGTCTTCACAATCGGAGCAATGGGGACGGCCTTATCACCTTCGGGGACGGAAACTTTGACTTCAAAAGTAAAAGTCATTGGGGCCATCGCTACAAGAATTTTGAGGTATAGAGTAAGGGAAAGGATGCAGGATATTGCTGTGTGATCATTTTGATCAAAAATGGTTTGAATTTATAGCTGTTAGAGTGCCCTGCTCAGAAAAGAAAGGGGATGGAATTCAGCAAGCCAGAAGCGCGCGCCTCCGACAAGCTATTCCAGATGCGCGCGCCTCCCGAGACCAAAGCCAGATGCGCGCGCGTTTGACAGCAGACAGAAACAGAACAAGCCCTTGTCAGTTCAAGAAGGAAGCCCAGGCACGTTCAAATGCCTTCAACCTGCAAGAAATCAGATCCCAACACAGAAAAGGAGTTCAAGCAACAATGATGAACACATTTGGGCACACATTTGTTTGTAAAGAGTCAGCACTAAGGAACGAGTCTAGACAGATAACTAAAACAACAAAGTAAATAGCTAGGATTGTAAATACATGCTAAATGTTTATTACAGGTAAATAAAAATGTTTTCAATCTCTCGTCCTCTCTAGAAGGCAACTCAGAGTCATCATCATCGGCAGCACCATGCCCACCCCCACTGCCGCTCTCAGTCTCCTCGTCATCATCATCATCATCATCATCAGCGGATTCTTCCTCCTCAGATGTCTCCACCACAACATCATGCCGGGTCCTCTTGGCAGCTCTCCCTGATGAACTAGCACCACCCCGGCTCTGGCTACCTCCTCGGCTCAGACTCCTACTCTGGTTACCTCCTCGGTTCAGACTCCTGCCCAGTGACTACCTCGCTGAAGAGACAGCCTCATCAATATCCAGTGCAGCATCCCTGCAGCCTCGTCCCATGCCCCTAGCACCTCGGGCAGCTCCTCTCGCAGCATCGGAAATAGCACCAGCAGCATCTCTAGTCATGGCGAAAATGTCCCTGCATAGCCCTAGCACCCTCTCCTCCAACTGATGGAGTCTCCTCCTCATCCCTTTGTTCTGTCAGCCCAAGTGCCTATAAGCAGCTACAGGTACCTATCACAACAAATGACAGAAAAAGAAAATTGCATCAATGCAAAGAACAGAAAAGCAAGACTGGAACTGAGAAAGGCAAAGACAGTCAGGAAAGTATACCACAGCAGCCTGAACAGGAGGCTCTCTCTCCGGCGACATGTCCTCAGGAACAATCTCCCTCTGCTCCTCATACACCCCAAAGTTTGAATAAGTATAATAGGAAGGAGGCAAAGGTGGATCAAAGCAATATCCGGCGCCGGTGGGATAGAATCGAGCCGAAGTCTGTGGAGCAGCATGTGTCTCCCTCGGATCAGTAAACATGAAACCCTGCTGGAGGTTATCCTCCCGGAATAAACTGTAATCCTGCTCTAGATGAATGAAAGGGACAGCATCAACCCCCGCAATGTAAACTGCCCGATCTGCCTCTGAAAGATCCCTCCAATTACGAGGACAGAAAGGAGGAACATCAGGAACCGCTGGCCTAGGAGGGTGGTGGAAGTCCGTCACCTAACCACCATGCTGCCAGAACACTCTCTCTCCAAGATACATCGCCATACACTCCACTGAGCTCATCAGAAGCCTCGAGCGGGTGGGAATCAGAGTATGCTCAATAAAAGCATAAATAGCTCTCCACGGGAACAAAGAGGAGGCGACAGCCTCTGGCCTCAAAGTATCCAAGTGGCGTCGAGCTGAAAGCAGGCTGATAGGAGCAGTGCCGGTCCTCACGTTCCTCTCCCTATACGACCACCTCACACAGTCTGGATACCGGGGCTGGCCCTCTCTGTTAATCTTGAAGTCCCTCAACTCCAAGACAGCAAAGGCCCATAGCTGCAAAACAGAGATAGAGAAGAGCAGGATTAAGTGACAGTTCAGAGATACAGTAGAGTAGTGACAAGAAAGCTGAAAAGAAAAGGGAAAGAAGTATACCTCCCACAACAGGCTGAAGCCCGTGACCGAGCTAGTGGTCGAACGGATGGTCAGATCCATGCCGTGATAACAAGCAGCCAAGCCCGCTGCGCCCCAGTTATATTGACCGGCCTGGTCCAAGTCTACCAACAAATCAAGCAAAGCCAAAGAAGCCGATGATCCTCTACTGGCGAACAGAGTATGGGACAACAGGTACCATATGAAACAACGGGCCACAGCATCGACCCGCTCAGCAGTGACACCCAAAGGCTCGGCTGCAAGAATACTAAAATACCGACGGATGCTTCCCCAAGTGACCTGGTAATTCTTCACTGGGAAACCACAGTCAACCAGGGCCAACTGCTCGTTAGCAGTCCAAAGGGTCCCTCTCAAAACACAAAGGACAGGCTCCCCCGCAAACGGCAGACCAGTCAATGCCGTAAAATCAGTAGGCGTCATCGTGACCTCTCCCATAGGCAGATGGAAAGTGTGGGTGGTGTCCCACCATCTCTCTCTCAGAGCCTGAATAACATCCGGATCATTCTTTAACGCCGGCAGACTGGTAATAAAGAGGCCAAAATGGGTGGCCTGAACCCGAGCCCTGACATTCTCGGGCAGGTTACTCCAAATGGTGACCGGGCTATGAGCTCCGCCTCGAATCTCCGACAGGCGGCTCCACTCCTGAAAAGGAACAAGAAACAAATTTTCGTCAGCATAACGATTAGAAAACGGACAAGCCCGAAATAGAAATTTCAACATGCATGCAAGTGTGTGGGTATGAAAACAAGTATCCGAACATGTTTCTTGCAATAAGTCAATCAACAAAAGAAGTTGCAGCAAAAAATACGGGTAAAGCATAGCAGCCCCAAAGCGCGAAAATCACAAAGAGAATGAAAGATTCTTACCAATCCCGCTGTGAAAAGTGGGAAATATGGGTATGCGGCTGATACGTGAGCAAACTCGGGTCCATCGCCTCAATTCCAACCTCAGGCTCCTCTCCCTGTGGCATCTCGAATGGAGGAGATTGTTGACGATCCGACATCGTTTCTATGATAGAATCGCACCTAGAACAACAAGAAAGTGTTTTGGGGTGATTTCTCTGCGAAAATTTGGTTCAGAATTTGGAGGGCTCTTCGAAATTTTGAAAACTCGCCGGAAAAGTGAACTGTCTGTTTATGCATACTGAACTGGAACAGAATGCGCGCGCCCGCCGCTATGTCACTAAGACGCGCGCGCTTCCCATAGCGAAGACCAGACGCACGCACCTTTGCTCCCTGAGGAATTCAAACACAACTCCCCACGTGGGAATCAAGGTGTCACAACCATGAGTTTCCAGCTCCACCACTACGACCTGAATGAGATTCGTAACAGACGCCGTTGATCCTCAAAAATCAGTTTTTACAATTCATCCCCAGTACAAAGCACTCCTCAGTCAACTGTGCCCGCACCCCATCAAAAGTCAAAGTCAAACAGTCAACATCAAGGTACGGCTCACGACAACAATTTGGTCCGTGGTGAGCCGCTGAATCACCATTTCCTCATCAAGCAAGATCTACATCCATTCAAAGCAAACGGTCCTCTAGGTCCCGCACTTCAGAAAACGGTCCTCCAGGTCCCGCACTTAAGCAGACGGTCCTCTAGGTCCCGCACTTCAGCAGACAGTCCTCCAGGTCCCGCACTTCAGCAAACGGTCCTCCAGGTCCCGCACTTTAGCAAACGGTCCTCTAGGTCCCGCACTTCAGCAGACGGTCCACCAGGTCCCGCACTTCAGCAAACGGTCCTCCAGGTCCCGCACTTCAGCAAACGGTCCTCCGGGTCCCGCTGTAGATACCCCGGGGAGCCACGGCTTGGCTAGAGCGGTGAATTAACCTAGGATGTCTACTTGATTTTAAGAGTCGCTACCCACGTTTTAGAGGAACGCGAGAAAACCTAAGAAAATAACCTTTTTTATTGATTACGAAACCAAAGATTCTTGAGATGAGGGGGTTTGGTGACGGAGTGGGAAGTACTTAAACACCCACTCCGCCCCGCTTACGCGGGTCTTGCTACTTTTGGTGTTCTAATGCTAAAAATTCCTTCTATTGATATTAAAATGTGCTAACAATTATATAGTAAAGAAAAGGGGAATTAAAAGAGAATTATTTTATTGATTAAATGTCAAAGGTTACATTAAGAGAAGAAGAGTAAATTAGACTAGAGTGTAAATGTAGGGAGATAACCTTAACCAACTTTAATATAGTAAAGTGATTATTTGGTCATGTCCCATTGATGGGGATTGCATACATTTAAGAAGAAGAAAATAGAAGAAAAATGAAGTTGTACCTTAAGAAGAGGACTTCAAACGTGGACTTGAAAATGGTGTTTTGTTGTGGAGAAATTGTTGTAGAACAATTTTATATAGAGTCTTGTTACGAAGAACTCTTGTTGGGAGAATTTGTATAGAGAATTGTGTATAGTGTGTGTATAGAGAAAATTCAAGTCTAAAAAATGAGGTCCTTGGCTAGAGGGAAAATGTTGAGGTCCAAGGTCCTCTTCTAAGGTAGGAGAAGATGGCTTTTATAGGTAAAAATAGGAGGGAAAGTTTGGAGGGAAATTGGTCAATCCATGTGAAATGGAATTGACCAATCAAGAAAAAGATAAATAAAAGAATTAATGAAAGAAATAAAAGAAAATCAAATAATAATAAAATGAAATATTTTGTTTTTATGAAGAATGGCTAGAATAAAGGATTTGGGAGTTATGAAATAAGGGGGAATGAATGTGGATGTAAAAAGGAGGTGTTTGTGATCAAGAAGAGATTTTCTAAATAAGAAAAGGGAGGGAAAAATGGTGCTATCCGTTACTGCCAAAGTGGGAAGCGCGCGGGTCCGGCCTATTGGCCCAAACACGCGCGCGCCCTATGACTATTACGGGAGGCGCCCGCGGGTGAGAATAACAGAATGACTCTAAAAGTTAACTCTGTTATGCAGTTTAGTCCAAAACTAACGGAATCAGTTAAGAACTTAACAGAAGTAACCGAAATTAACAAAAACAAGTTAAATAAAATACTATGTATGCAATCGGGGTGAGAGGTCCAAAGCGGGGTGTCTACAGAGCCCCTCGGCGACGTGAATTGTGAAGCAAAACGCGTCGACGAAAGAAAGACAACCGCCGAGGACATCGACAAGAGAAAACAAAGACTCGATAAAGCAGGAATTTGAAATTACAAAGGATAGGAGTGCGCTCCCTGTGTGAGCGGCTTTTACGGATGGAAAGGGTGTGGTGGCTTGAGGCGGCCCACCACGGCCACAAAATTTTTAAAAAGGTGTGGTGGCTTGAGGCGGCCCACCACGGCTACAAAAATTTAAAAAGGTGTGGTGGCTTTAGGCGGCCACCACGGCCACAAAATTTTAAAAAAGGTGTGGTGGCTTGAGGTGGCCCACCACGGTCACAAAATTTTAAAAAGGTGTGGTGGCTTGAGGCGGCCCACCACGGCCACAAAAATTTAAAAAGGTGTGGTGGCTTGAGGCGGCCCACCACAGCCACAAAAAATTTAAAAGGTGTGGTGGCTTGAGGCGGCCCACCACGGCCACAAAAATTTAAAAAGGTGTGGTGGCTTGAGGCGGCCCACCACGGCCGCAATTTAAAGAAAGAGGGGAATTTTGAAATTGTGAAAGATGGGGGTGCGCTCCCTGTGTGAGCGGCTTTATTGATATAGAAAGGATATAGCGGGATCCGTTTTGCTGAAGTGGATCCGTTTGCTGAAGCGGGATCCGTTTGCTGAAGCGGGATCCGTTTGCTGATGCGGGATCCGTTTGCTGATGCGGGATCCGTTTGCTGAAGCAGGATCCGTTTGCTAAATGCGGGATCCATTTGCTGATGCGGGATCCGTTTGCTGAATGCGGGATCCGTTTGCTAATGCGGGATCCGTTTGCTGAATGCGGGATCCGTTTGCTAATGCGGGATCCATTTGCTGAATGCGGGATCTGTTTGCTGATGCGGGATCCGTTTGCTGAGGCGGGATCCGTTTGCTGATGGCGGGATCCGTTTGCTGATGGCGGGATCCGTTTGCTGATTGCGGGATCCGTTTGCTGATGGCGGGATCCGTTTGCTGATTGCGGGATCCGTTTGCTGATGGCGGGATCCGTTTGCTGGTGCGGGATCCGTTTGCTGATTACAGGATCCGTTTGCTGATTGCGGGATCTGTTTGCTGGAATGCGAGATCACCGTGGACCAAATTGCTGTTATAGCTGCTGTTGACTTTATCATGGGGATGCGGGCATGGTTGATTGTGGACCATTTTCTGCTGGGGGTGAAGTGCCTTGAGTAGCAGATGCTGTTCACTTCGTGGTGGTACCTGTTATGTGTGTGCTTGGCAGGTATATGTGTTTGTGCAAGAAGATGCATGAAGTGTAAAATGAAGAGGGAAATTGTGCTCGTGGTGTGATGTGATTTGAAAGCAGTTTGTATGAGAGAGAAGTAAAGTGATTATGTGTGTGAAGTGATTTTTGAAAGCGGAGATTGCTTGAGATGAATGATGTTCATACCTTCACTTACCATTGCCGCTTGATTGGGGATGGATTGCTGAAGGATGTTGATGCTTTTGATGAAGAGTGTCCATGCTTTGGATGGAGAATGATGATGTTGATGGTGATGAATTGTTCTTGCCTTTGAAGGAGTGTCGGCGAGATGGTATTCTGGATGATGGGTTGGTCGTGCCAAAAGGCTGCCTACGTATCCCTTTAAGAGAATCAGACCAGCGTAGTTCAAGGATGGTGGAGAACGCTGGGGAAGAATGTTAGGAGCAAGGCAAAATAAAGCACGAACTTTTGCACATAGAAGGAGAAAAAGAAAAAGAAAAATCTTTTTTTTTTTTTTTTTTTTTTAGATTAGAAGGGAAAGAATATGCACACATGTGAGAAAAAGATTTTTTTTTTTTAGTTCGTGGGTGAACCATTTTAACCATTGTGTGTTTGTAAAGTCAACCCAAGATCAAGTCATGTTCGATCGAAGTCCGGATTGCCTCGCTTGAATGTTGTCGCCGCGGTGTCCAACGAAAATTGATGTCTAGCCCCAAGAGATTTGTCGTTTATGGGGCTTCAAAAGGACTATTGATGTCGAGATGCCAAGGGGTTGCTGACTGTAAAGCCCCTCGAATGCTGAACTTTGAGTGGCTTATGAAGCCCCAAGATGAATCAACTCTTAGCCCATTCAAATAAACTGTCTTTTGTCGTCGACGTGGGCAATCCCCAAGAGAAGATCATTAATGCCAATCTTTGAGAGATTGCTAAGCCCCAAATGTCATGGGCTTATCAAGTTTGTAGATGGCGGGATGTGGAGACCTTTCGGTGTGAAGCCTCAAATTTTCTTGGAATCGGCTTAGCATTATGTTGGGAGTGGATGGCGCTATTGGGAAGAACTCTTGAAGGCGATCTCATTCTTTCTCTTGATTGGAGATGGATGGCCCTTTTGTGGTTGATACCCAAATGGCGGAAGGTCCATGTTGAAAATGTAGTACGGTCTTCGGGAGACGTCTCGTGGGAGATAGTGATGTTGTTGCAGATGATAAGGTCTTGGTGTGATAAAGTCTCGAACGGTATGTTTGCTCGAGTCTTCTTGAGTTGAACCGACGGCGGATCTTCGGATGCAGCCTGTGCTTTTGATCTTGGAGAAGGGGGTGCTGTATTGCAGAAACATTGGGCTTGGCCGTAACTCTGTCTCTAGAGTTAACATATTGGCATTGCCCGCCATAACTCAGTCGGGTGAGTCTAGCATATTTAATCTTTTTCCTTTTCTCTAAGACTTCCTTCATAATCTCGCTGTGAGTTCTAACAAGAATCATCAAATTCATTCATATCATCGGAGCCTTCATTTAAATCCAAGAGTCCTTTTGACTGTAAGTGTTGAGGGACCATTGAAGCTTGATCTCTTTCATGTAAGACTTCTCTACATTGCATTGCTTGAGCATTGTTGTCCCAAAAGAATGTCGGTTGCGAAGCCCCAATATTGCCCTTTGCTTGTATCACTATAATGCCGTAGCCCAAAAGATTGTAGATTGCGAAGCCCCTTGAGACCTTTGGTGCCGAATTGAGTATAACTCGGCTGGGGACACTGAAGCGAATTTCTTCTTGCCGAGGGAGCCTTTAAAACTTGATCGTAGCCCCTAGAGTGACACCATTGATTAGGAGTGGAACGAGAAGGGCCTATCCTTGATCGGGGGAACAAGTATGAGCATACATGACAAGAAGGTGCTTCTCGACATTCCTTTTGAGAGACTTTGAGGATAGTCTCACACATCTTTCTTGAGCGTAGCCCTAGGGCTCATTAACTGTCAAATGAAGCAAGAGAAGTTTTCTTTCTCAAGTCACATAGCCCCTAGGGCGTCATCACTTGTTGAGCAAAACAAGAGACTCATCCTCGTGTGGGGGGACAAACAAAAGGGGACATGTCAAGAGCTACTCCATTCTCGGGAGTCTTTCGGCATACTTTAGAGGGACATGCTTGTAGAAGCTTGAATTACATGTTGTTGTTCGCTGCCCAAACCAACTGACTAGCTGGGGATTATTTTGTGCAACCTTGTACCCCTTCAATGATAGGCTCGTTCTCGGACGGATCTTGGTTACCACGGGCTTTCTTTCTCATGAGCCCAAAGATGCACATTGCAAGAACTATCTTTTAATAACCCAAAATGACCTTTGATGGTGCTATATCTCGTCAAGCCTTTTGCAATTCCAAAGTTGGCTCGGTGGGGATTGACTTGCTGAGGAGACCCAATGTAGAACTTGTGCAGTTGTCTTCCTTAGAGGCCGAAGATCTCCATTTCTCTTTCCTCTCTCTCTCTCACTCTCTCATTTTTTTTATGACGCACCCTGTTTTTTGCCTAGACCGCCCTTTCGGGTTTTCAATCTAGCGGGCATCTCTTTTGCGTCTTCATCTGACTCGATTAATGAGGAATTGTGCATTGACTCTAGCTGAGGAGATAAGACATGCGATTTTACGGTGGAGACCTTTTGTCACTAAAGGTGAGTGACATTGACTTGACTAGGGAAGTGGTCCCTAGTATTGACATGTATTTTTATTTATTAAATGACTTATGGAGGCGAGTAAGTCATTAAGAGAGAAGAGAAAGAAAGCTCCAATTTGATTGCAAGAAACTGGGAGTATCGCAAAAAGAAGAGAAACCCCTAGACTCGACAAGGAACGGATAGCGATTCCAAATCTAAGAAAGTTGTTCAATCTTTTGGTGATTAATTCATTGGCAAATGAATCGTACAAAGATGTCATGACAAGTTCGAGATGATGGCCGATCACCATAACGCGCTAGGGCTAAACATATCTTCTTTCTTGCATGAGACCGGACCCGAAGGTTGCCTACGTTCCTCCAGTGAAGAGGCTCAGGTCACCGTAGTTCTTGTGGATTCCCCATTCGTCATGATGGAATTGTTGCTTCGTCGTGATGATTGTTGATGTCGCTTCGTCCTTCGTTGGTGGAATGATGTTGATCCTTGATATGAACTTCTTAGAATGAGGGGGGATTTTTTTTTTTTTTTTTTTTGTGCTCTAACTTTTGCCGAGGTTGATTTGAGGATTTCAACCTAGCGAGCTTTATTTTTTTTTATTATCTCCTTTTGAAAACATTGCTCCATGATCATTGCTCCACCTTTTTTTGTCTTGATTTCGTCGTTGATGTTTTGATGTCTTCGTTGTTGATGCCGTCGTCGATGTTTAGCCCCTAGGCGTTCAAGCGATGGCCTTCGTTCTAAAACTTGTTTAGACATCTTTTTCATCATTTTGCCAAGAATTAATTGAACAACTTGGAAGAGTGTATGAGGACAAGAACGACTTTTATTTAATGATTGACTCAAAATTTAACATTGGACGAGAGAAAACATTAATGCACACATTAGAAGACTTTTGACTCTTTTTTTTTATCCTATTTCTAGGTAGAGAAAGAGAAACGGAGATTGTTGTCGTCATACCCCATGTCGTTGTAGTCCTCATTGTCGTTGTAGTCTTCCATGTCACTACATTCTTCCATGTCATTGCTTGGGAACCCTTTGTCGTTGAAGCTTGTGTCATAGGAGGACTCGGCCACTTCTCGGAGCAAATTTTCAATTCTAACCCCCGCATCATACATGCTTGAAAAATCAGAGTGAAAAGCCCCACTAAGATGAGTGCGGTAGTCCATTTTCAAACACTTCAAGAAGATGTCCATTTGTTCCTTCTTGGAAGGCCTATCAACCATCTCGGCTAGCTTTTCATTCCAACGGAGATAGAAGTCCCCAAATGATTCATCACCCATTTGCACAGTGCTCTCCAATTCCTTCTTGGTGGGGCGGAATATGGAGTTGCCTTGATATTGTGACTTGAAGGCAAGCATAGCGACATCCCAATTGAGGCGGGTGGAAACTGGAAGACCCATATACCAATCTTTTGCGACCCCCTCGAGAGTAAGCGGGAAACATTGTGCCATTATTTGAGGAGACACTTTCTTTGGTAGCATGGCCCAAATGCAGGAGTCAACATGAGCGTCGGGGCAAGATTTGCCGTTGAACTTGCCAATATCGGGCATCTTGAACTTTTCGGGAAGAGCCTCCATTGTGTTCATGAGGAGAGAAGCTTGTGAAGATCGGTGCTTGGGCCCTTGTGCAAATTTAGCCCACTAAGCCTTTGGTCAATGTAGGACATGAGAGTGTTGACCACTCGTGAGCCCTTTCAATTGGTTCTTGAGTTGAGCAACTTCTTTCTTGTGGGCCGTTTTCACATGCTCGTAACGGGCACGCCATAAATCATCCTTGCGGCGGACATTCTCGGCTAGTGTATCGACTTGCCCTTTCAATGCTTCCACCATGCGGAATAACCCTTCGTTGGACACGGCAATGCCATTGTCGTTGCCATTTGAAGCCATTGGACCTATGGAGAGAACATGGTCGATCTTAGGATGGCCCCACAAACACTTTTTGGATAAATTATTTCACCCACAAACAAAGGAAAAAGACTTAACCACATAAGAAAAATGACTCTTTTTTTTTTGTTTATTTACAAAAGTCGGAAAGACGTGGTCCTTTTTGGGGTTTCTAGAAAAATAGTGGAATCGTCACACTAGTATATGGACCTTCTCGTGGTCCCATATACTCATCGGATTCCACCACGCTTGTGAATCCTACATGTGTCGGGATTAAACTAAATTAATGTAGTAAAGCATACATGTGGGGACGGATTTTTTATTTGCGTCCAAAATAACCACTTGGGGACGGAGTTTTATTTCGTCCAAAACAACGAGTGGAATGTATGATTTGAAGACATTAGTTTAGGGAAATCTCGACACATGGAAACCGACTCGAGTCATGGAGTGTTAGACCCTAACTAGAATTGTGTGGTTTGTGCTCGGCTAAAGAGAGGCTTAAAGGTCACCCCCGGCATGTAGTCGTGAACTACGCCACGGGCTGAGGTTTACCGCTTCGGAAGAGTCAAGGTCGAGTGGAGCTTGAAACTTCCTAGGACGGGCCTCGACGGGTTTGGGGTTGGACTTGTGCGACTCGATAGTGAGCAGTTGATAAGAATTGTGCGCGTAGTGTGAGGTCTAACAAGTGACAAAATATTTTTTTTTCCAAAGGAAATAAAAAAACAAATAAGCACGTATTTACAACTTTCGAATCACCCGTGTGACCGATAAAAATTGAACAGAAAATAAAAGTTGTTCTGTGCAGGCCCGGTGCCCACACACTATCAAAAATTGTCCATTCTGTTCACTGTTTCTGGGAAATGCCCAGAAGCGCACGCATTCAGATGCCTACTCGGGAGGCGCGCGCGTTAGACTGAGAGAAGTGGAGGCGCCCGCTTCTGGGCAGTACCTGCAAATCAGCGGGTTCAAGGGATTGCCTTGACCCTAAATTATAGAACTTTTTCCCCTGCAGTAAACGTTAGCACAGAAACATGGAATTGAAGGATAAGATGGGAGGCGGGCGATTCTGGTAATTAGGGTAGGACGCGCGCGCTTTAGGCCAAGAAGGCCAGAGGCGCGCGCTTCCTATCCTTTTTACCAGAATGCCCAAAAAATAAAATAAAAGAACACCAAAAATAAAAAACGCAAGTTTAACCCTTTATATCCCCAGCAGAGTCGCCACTGTAGATACTCGGGGAACCACGGCTTGGCTAGAGCGGTGAATTAACCTAGGATGTCTACTTGATTTTAAGAGTCGCCACCCACGTTTTAGAGGAACGCGAGAAAACCTAAGAAAATAACCTTTTTTATTGATTACGAAACCAAAGATTCTTGAGATGAGGGGTTCGGGGGTTAGGTGATGGAGTGGGAAGTACTTAAACACCCACTCCGCCCCGCTTACGCGGGTCTTGCTACTTTTGGTGTTCTAATGCTAAAAAGTCCTTCTATTGATATTAAAATGTGCTAACAATCATATAGTAAAGAAAAGGGGAATTAAAAGAGAATTGTTTTATTGATTAAATGTCAAAGGTTACATTAAGAGAAGAAGAGTAAATTAGACTAGAGTGTAAATGTAGGGAGATAACCTTAACCAACTTTAATGTAGTAAAGTGATTATTTGGTCATGTCCCATTGATGTGGATTGCATACATTTAAGAAGAAGAAAATAGAAGAAAAATGAAGTTGTACCTTAAGAAGAAGACTTCAAACGTGGACTTGAAAATGGTGTTTTGTTGTGGAGAAATTGTTGTAGAACAATTTTATATAGAGTCTTGTTACGAAGAACTCTTGTTGGGAGAATTTGTGTAGAGAATTGTGTATAGTGTGTGTATAGAGAAAATTCAAGTCTAAAAAACGAGGTCCTTGGCTAGAGGGAAAATGTTGAGGTCCAAGGTCCTCTTCTAAGGTAGGAGAAGATGGCTTTTATAGGTAAAAATAGGAGGGAAAGTTTGGAGGGAAGGTCAATCCATGTGAAATGGAATTGACCAATCAAGAAAAAGATAAATAAAACAATTAATGAAAGAAATAAAAGAAAATCAAATAATAATAAAATGAAATATTTTGTTTTTATAAAGAATGGCTAGAATAAAAGATTTGGGAGTTATGAAATAAGGGGGAATGAATGTGGATGTAAAAAGGAGGTGTTTGTGATCAAGAAGAGATTTTCTAAATAAGAAAAGGGAGGGAAAAATGGTGCTATCCGTTACTGCCAAAGTGTGAAGCGCGCGGGTCCGGCCTATTGGACCAAACGCGCGCCCCATGACTATTACGGGAGGCGCCCGCGGGTGTAACATAATGACAGAATGACTCTAAAAGTTATCTCTGTTATGCAGTTTAGTCCATAACTAACGGAATCAGTTAGGAACTTTACAGAAGTAACAGAAATTAACAAAAACAAGTTAAATAAAAATAATATGTATGCAATCGGGGTGAGAGGTCCAAAGCAGGGTGTCTACACCCGCACTTCAGCAAACGGTCCTCCGGGTCCCGCACTTCAGCAGATGGTCCTCCAGGTCCCACACTTCAGCAAACGGTCCTCCGGGTCCCGCACTTCAGCAAAAGGTCCTACAGGTCCCGCTTCCAGTAAACGGATCTCGCTATCAGCAAACAGGTCCCGCTTCCAGCAAACGGATCTCGCTATCAGCAAACGGATCCCGCTATTGGCAAAGTCGCTCACACAGGGAGCGGACCCTTATCTCTCAAAGCCGCTCACACAGGGAGCGCACCTCTATCCTCCGCAATTTCAAATTCCTGCTTTTATCGAGTCTTTTCCTTTTCTTGGTGATGTCTTAGGCGGATGTCTATCTTTCGTCGGCGCGTTTGCTTTGCAACCCACGCCGCCGAGGGGCTCTGTAGACACCCCGCCTTGGACGGGTCACCTCGATTGCACACTTGATTTTGTGTTTCTCCCTCTTTTAAGTGTTTTCCGTTAGTTTCTGTTACTTTGGTTAAGTTCCAGACGGACTCCGTTAAGTCCCGGGACTAAACTGAATAACTGTTCCAACTTTCTAGTCCATTCTGTCAAAAATTGCTTCTCAGAGTCGCGCGCCTCCGCCCCCTGAGGCCAGACGCGCGTGCCTTCCACCGCCTAGGTGGGATGCGCGCGCTTCTGGGGCGTGTCAGTTACAGATTCTGCCCAAGAATCTCTCCCTTGCTCATTATACATGATTTTGCCTGGGAAAGATTTCTTGGAGACTCCGTTTGGCTCCAAAAACAGTCCTCTTTCAACTATAAAAACCCCTCCAATCCATCATTGGAAGGGGGACCTTGGAAAATCATTATTTTTATTCCTTTTACTCACTTCTTTCCTAGACTTTCCCTTGAGATTTCTTCAACAAGGTATTCAACCTCTTCTTCAAGGCTTTACAAGTGGTTCTCTTTTGAAGGATACTATAGGTAAATGTCTTAAACATTTCTCTTCTTCTCCTTCTTCTTCTTTTTCCAATCAAATGTGCAATCACCCAAAACCATTTGGGACATGACACCAACGGTCCTTTCATTACATTGAATTGGCCTAGGAGTCATCTCCCTACATTTTAACTCTAAAACCCCTTTTCATCATCATTTTAATAGGAAGAACGCATTTATCTTTAAAAGTGAATTATGAACAAACAAGACCGACTTTTCTCAGGCGAAATGGGTGTTTAAGTACTTCCCATTTCGTAACCTAATCCCCGAACCCCTCATCCCAAAGAATCTATGTTTTCGTAAATCAAACTTAGGCTCATAAACATTAGGTTTTCTTACGTTCCTCAAAAACGTGGGTGGCTGTAAGTACCCCAATCTGAAACCGACCTATCTTAGAGGTAGCCTTAGCACCGTTTCAGGGATAAGCTAATAGGCCAGGACCTCCCTAGGATAAGCTATAAATTCCAGGACTACTCTGGTATAAAATTGGATAAATCCAGAAGCTCGCCAGGCTGAGCCGTACGGATGATTTGGGTACTAGAGGGGCCTAGCCGTACGGCTGGTTTGGGCACCCTCAGTCCCTATAAATAGAACCCCTTGCTGATCATTTCAAGGGGGGGAGAAACATTAGAACTAAGGTTACCCTGTCGAATTCACCTCAGAATAGTGTGAGTAAGAGTGAAAGAGAGAAAGGAAGATTGGCCTAAACCAAGATAGGTAAAGCCACCTTCTCCCCCTCCCTTCTCTTCATCTAAGAACTCTATTTATCTTTGATCTTGTCATTTATTGTTGATATTTACATTCTTGCAAGTCTTGTCCATTCAAGCAATATACATATATCTATTATTATTTATATTTCCTAGTCCAAGCCATGAGATGATCAAAGGTGCCCTCCATACTTTGTGTGGAAGAGGTTCAAACCTAGTTTGATCATGGCTTGTTGATTGTTCATTTACATTCTTGTCATGGATGATGCTCTTGTTGTTCATTTTGCTCATTTTAAGCTATGATGATCATGTTGAGGATAAAGTCTCAATCTTTATCCTCATCAGCTTGATCTAGCCCAAAATTCCCAAGTTTGGGTAATAAAGATCCAATCTTTATGGTTTGTTCTTGTCCCTAAAGGATTAATCTTGTCTAGAAGAGCCAATTTGATGGTAAGGTTTCAATCTTTACTCATCAAATGGTCACTATGGCTCAAAAGGGCATATTGGCCACCTTTTTCATTTTTCGCCCATGATTGCCTTTGATCATGCCCAAACTCTTGTTTTGGGAGGTTCTTTGATGATCAAATGGCATAGGAATGAGTTGTTAATGTTGTTTTGTGTTGGAATAAGAAACTGGAATCAGAACAGTTTGGTCCAGTTCAAGCAGAATGCTCTGTTTCTGCCTGGAACTAGACTGTTGCTTGAACAAACTGTAAAATCCCAGGAGTGGTCTCCCCATCCGTACGGCTACTTTGGCCGTATGGGGAGATTGACCATTTTGCCCTTCTGTCTTTTGTTTTCTTGTCAAACAAACCCTTTTTAGTTGAAAAGATAAATAAAAAGTTAAAACAAAGATTTTCCGTTAAAACACACACACACACATGCACTTTTGTTAACTAACAAGGGAGACTCGGCTTTGTCCGAGGCAACTTGGGAGGACGTAAAAACTCTTCCCAAGTTGTAACCTGATCTCCGAACCTTTGAACTCAAACCTTTGTCATTTTGTTGAGTTTAAAATTAACAAAATGTGGCGACTCTGTTAAATTGGTCCGGTTCCCGCGTTTGGTATTTCGCCCTTGAAACGTGCTCGTGTTTTTTTTTGGGGCGGGATCCTTACAGTGGCGACTCCGCTGGGGATTAGAGTTCTTTCGTACTTCTTTCTAGAAGATTCGGGGGCATTCTTGTGTGGGTCAAACTCCCGTTCCTGTTAGTTGACTTCTTGCATATTTGTGTGTGTTTGATGTTTCTGTTTGAACTGTTTTGAGTACATACATTCTGGAAATACAATAAATTGGGGCTTGATGATCAGAAGTTGGAGAAACTGAGAAAAATCTTCACCCTCTTGCTTTAGCCGTACGGCTACTTTGGGTAGGGGCCAGAATGTTGCCAATTAACAGTTTGGTGCAAGGCTGCAACATTCTGGGTGCCCCTCTGCTTCTACTTGTCCAGGTTCCAAATTTACAGTCTTACTTGTGCACATTACCTTCATTCTTTTGGCCAAAACTTGATTTTAAAAGGTGATAAAACTTGGTTATGCATGATCTTTTGTCAATAAAATGGTTTCCAAAACCTCATCGTGCATAATCCTTTTTGTAAGGGTTTTTCTTGAGTCTTCTTGTTGTGCACAAATTGCTTTGTACAAAAAGGTTTCAATGTAAAATATTTCTTTTGCAAAAGTTTGATTCAAAATTCTTTGTTGTGCACAACTTGGTACATGTACAAGTTTTGGTCTTTGTTTGCTTATATTCCTTGATTTGTTGTGTATAAATTGCTCAATCCATGCTTGTTCATACTTGTTCATATCTTGCTTATGCCATGCTCATGCTATCGAAAAATGAATTGAAAATCTCTCTCTTTACTAAAAAAAGGAGCATAGAATGACTTCACACCACGCGCACTTGACCGTGCACGTTCCAAATACCCTTTAAACCCGGGGTGGATGCCACGATGCAGCTCGTTGGGCGCTCTTGTTCCCTTCGATGCGCGCACGGGTCCATCCCACCTTCCCTTCCAAACCGAGTCAACCACACTTGTCCGTGACACACAAATACCGTGACTATGGTTGGTTTTTGGTCTAGTTCACGTTACCACATCCTTGATACGTGCTCAAAGCTAATTGTGACCAAATTAATGCCCGAGTTGTGACTCCTTGATGTAATGCAAACGTGGCCTAACCAGCCTTCAACTCGTGTGTTAGTGACGACCGCAATTAGCAAGGGCCATGTACTAAGGATAGGGTGACACCGTGTCGTTAAGCCCTAATGAACGAGTTATTTTAATCATCCTTAAGCCCATGGTCAAGGATCAAGACGCCTCATTCAAAATGAGGTCATGTCGGAATGTCGGTGCAGCCTTCGGTGTAGCCTTTGGAGAAAAGTCTCGATCCCGACTGGGGCTTAACCATGATTAGGATGACCCGCGTATTGGGAACTTTACGATGCATTAGACCCTAGGTTCATTTCTTTTGATCGGTGGAAGCCGCGTGCCCTATAGGACCCTCGCCCGGGATAGTCCGTCCTTAGGAGCGTGCAATACAGGTGAAAAACGAGGGGTCTATAGGCGTAGTGATGGCCTCCACTGATCCAGGATTATAGAATAGTTACGAAAAGGAAGAGCGATCTTTTCCAACCAGTTAGGAATAAATCTGTTTTAAGTAAACGTGAACATAATTAATCAATAATAATAAACCTTCATGTTGCATGAGCCTAAAGCCTGTTTGCCCCAAACACCGACCCGAGTCCATACCTGAGTCTGAAATGAACCTCCTTCTCCACAGCGCATAAAAAGTGGGTCAGAGTTCCGGGTCATCGCCTGATTAGTAGTTCATCGACAGCTTCATTGAGGTTTTTCCAAATGACTAGCCCGGCAAGAAGTAGTAGTGGGGGTGACAATGCCATAGATCCGAACGGTCTTAGCAGGGAAGAGTTGGTACAGGCTTTAGAGGCCGCCAGGGCCCGAGAAGAGAATGACAGAAAACGCCTCGAGGATATGCAGAATAGGGTCACGGAGATCATGAGACAGAAAGGGGTAGCCATTGTGTTTGAAAATGACGGAGGCTTTGTGGAAATCACTGACGAAGAAGGGATTGAGAATGTGCCACCTCAAGGGTACAGTCGGGTCCCGCCCCCTCAAACTTACCCAAATGTGGGGACCTCACGTCCCACATTCCAAACCACCACTCACCAAAATGTGCCCATCACTCATGTTCCCCTTGTCCCACCGGGTGTTGCTTCCATGTACCCACCGGGGTTCAATCTATATGATACGGTCCCAAACAGTCAAGCACCCTTGGCCCCATCTACTGCCGGCTTGCCGCCTCCGGCCCTACCAACCATCTCTAGAGAAGTGCTTTACCCACTCTACTACCCGATGGCCCAAACATCCAAAACTACCCCACCATATATCCCAACAAGCAACCTGGCGCCAGGGTATGTCTACACCCACTTGCCACCTACAAATCCTCCTCTGATAGTCCCGTCCACCACTTCACCTCCCAACGCAGTGCCATTGACAAGTCAAATCATAGGATCCGTCAACTCCAACCCCCATGTGGACCCTCAAGTGGGATGGATAGTTGAGAAGCTGAAACAAATAGAGGAAAGGTTCGAGGGAATGAACGAGAAGAAGTTCACCTCGGGAGTCACGGACCCCGATAAGGTCGTCCCCCTCCCTCATCGATTCAAAATGCCGGAAATTGACAAATTTGACGGGACCGCCTGTCCCCAGACTCACCTCAATGCCTACACCTTGGCGATGAGGGTGAAGGGTTGCACCGTGCAGCAAATGGCTGATCACTTTCAGTTGTCCTTAAGGGGAAATGCACTCAAATGGTTCTTCAACTTAAAGGATGAGTCTCGAACCACATGGGACCAGATTAAGGAAGCATTCCTCACCAAGTACCGTTCTAACTTGGAGTGGTAAACCAATCACACCGATTTGCAAAGCACACTGCAAAAGACCGAAGAGCCGATCAGTGAGTTTTACAAAAGATGGAACTACAAATTGGGAGAAATTTCCAATCCTCCCACCGAGGATGAACAGTTGGATATATTTCAGTCATGCCTGAAACCCCAACTGCGAGCTTTGATCAGCCATCACTTCTACCCCAATCTCCGAGCCATAGTAACCGCAGGATCCAAATTTGAGAAGGCTCTTAATGAGCAGTCTCCGGCCCAAAATAGCGGGAACTCCTATAGGTACCGCCCTCCGACCACCGGTAAAGGGAAAGAAACCCTGGGAACAGTTAACAGCGTCCAAGAAGGAACCTCAAAGCAAGCCTCTCAAAAGGGTGGGACTGCAGAAAGGCGTCAGTATGTAAGGTTTGAGGATTTCGGAATGCCTCTCAAAATTACCCTACTCATGATATGGAGTTGGCTGCGATAGTCTTTGAGTTACATAAGTGGAAGCATTACCTATATGGAGCGAAGTTTGAGATTTTTACCGATCACAAGAGTTTAAAATACCTCTTCTCTCAAAAGGAATTGAATAACCGTCAGCGTAGGTGGATGGAGCTTTTAAAGGATTATGATTGCACCATTTCGTACCATCCGGGCAAAGCAAATGTAGTAGCTGATGCGACAGTCGGAAGTCTTATGTGGCATAGATGATGATTCGTGAATGGAAATTGCTAGAGGATGCTCGAGATTGGCGTCCCCAAGAGTCGAAGGGTGGAGTTATTTTTGCGAACCTTAATGTATTTCCCACATTAATTCAACAAATAAAGGATACTCAGAAGGAGGACCCAGAGTTGAAGAAGATTATGGATAATGCTCGGGATAGACAGTATGTGGACTTCCAGCTTGACTCCGAGGGAGTGTTGACTTACCGTAGCAGATTGTGTGTGCCGAACATCGGTGGGATTAAACAGCGAGTTCTTGATGAGGGTCACAAATCCAGGTATACCATTCATCCCGGGAGTACGAAGATGTATCAGGATTTAAAACAGCAATTTTGGTGGACTAACATGAAGAGGGAAATTGCAGATTATGTATCGAAGTGTTTGACCTGTCAACAAGTTAAAGCAGAGCATCAGAGACCCGCAGGTCTACTTCAGCCTCTTGAGATACCCGAGTGGAAGTGGGAACACATTACGATGGATTTTGAAACCGGACTACCCAGGACTCGAAGGAGGTTCAATGCAGTTTGGGTGGTTGTGGACAGGTTGACTAAATCTTCTCATTTCTTACCCATTGACATTTCCTATTCGTTGGAGAAACTTGCGAATTTGTATATTCATGAGATTGTCAGATTACATGGTGTTCCAGTTAGTATTGTGTCAGACAGAGATCCCAGGTTTACATCCCGATTTTGGCAAGCATTACAGAAGGCTTTGGGTACCGATTTGAGGTTTAGCACCGCATTTCATCCTCAGACTGACGGTCAGTCTGAAAGAACCATTCAGATTCTCGAGGATATGTTACGGGCTTGCACAGTTGACTTTCCTGATTCGTGCGATACACACCTACCGCTTGCAGAGTTCGCCTACAATAATAGTTATCAGTCGAGTATACAGATGGCACCGTATGAGGATTTGTATGGGAGGAAATGTCGGTCACCTATTTTTTGGGATGAGGTTGGGGAAGCAAAACTTTGGGGTGTTGACATGGTTCAGGACTCGGTGGAAAAGGTTAAAATTATTCGGGATCGATTGAAGACGGCCCAGAGTCGACAAAAGAGCTATGCCGACCACCGAAGACGTGATCTTAATTTTCAGACCGAAGATTTTGTGTTCTTGAAAGTGTCTCTGAAGGTTGGTATCCGAAGGTTCGGGAAGAAGGGTAAATTGGCTCCGAGGTTTGTTGGACCGTTTGAGATTTTGGGGAAAGTAGGACTTCTAGCATATCATCTTGCGTTACCATCTTCTTTGGACCGGTTACATAATGTTTTTCGCGTTTCTATGCTTCGGAAGTATGTTCATGATCCATCTCACGTGTTACCGAGGGTACCGGAGGATATAGAGCCCGACATGACTTACGAGGAGCGACCGGTTCGGATTTTAGATACCAAAGTCCAAGAGTTGAGGAACAAAAGCATTCCGTTGGTTAGAGTTCTTTGGAGGAATCACAATATTGAGGAATCGACTTGGGAGCTTCGAGAGGAGATGGAGCGTAAATATCCGTGGCTTTTTAATTCGGGTAAGTCTCGTTAAAATTCGGGTCGAATTTTCTTTAAGGGGGAGTGAATGTCACGACCCGAAAACCCGCCTCTATTTTCTAATAATAAATATCTAATTATTTATTTATTATTTATTTAATTGTTTAAATTATTATTTAATTAATAATTTATGTGTGCATTTTATGTGTTATAATAATTTATGCCTAGCATTTTATTTGGGTCATTTGTGCTAGTGTAGTATTATTTGGTCTTAGTTGTTAGTAGGAAGTATTAGAGTTTGTGTATTTAGTGGGGAGGGGGTCTAAGTGTAAGTTTTTGAAAATGATTAAATCATCTCCCTACTCCCTCACCTCTTCCTCACCCTACTCCATTCCCAGTTTCTTTCTCTCTCTCTCCAAGAAAGGTAAGTTTTTCTTCTCTCCCTTCTCTCTTCATTTTCATCCTCTTCCTCTCATCTTTTCTTAGTGCTCATTTTATGAAATGTGCTTGGATCGTCGATAGGATCGTAGGGAGCTAAGAATATTCGAATTCCGTCAACTTTGAGAAATCCGGGTAAGTTGCTTTTCCCCCATTTTTATGCTAAAATGTTCATCTTTAACTCCATTAATGCTCTAGTTGATATATATGGCTTCTTTGTTTGATTTGGAATTTATTTGCATTTTATCTATTTTTGTGAAATTTTGGATGATTGAATCAATTCCTTACTTGGGTTGCTAGGTGTTGTTTATGGGATCCTTTTGGACCTATAGGTTGTTCTAGTACCTGAATATGCTAGTTAAGAGGGTTGGATTTTGGTTTGGTTTTGATTTTGGTTGGAATTTTTGAAGAACCCAGGAACTTGGCCGGAATTTGCCCCTCCGGGCAAGGGGGCACGCGCACCCTCTCAGGGGAGGCGTGCGCACCCTTATGCCCTTTGTTAACAAAACCTTCTGTTCTTGTAGGGCGCGCGCACCATATTCTAGGGGGCGTGCGCTCCCTCGTTGTTTCAAAATTCTAAACCTTCTGATCATCTAGGGCGTGCGCACCCTTTTCGGGCGAGCGCGCGCACCCTCCCCTGGCCTTCTTGGCAAGAACCTTCTGATCCTATAGGGCGCGCTCACCCTTTCTGCACGGGCGTGCGCCCCCTCCGCTGTACAAGTCCTGAGCTTCATCCTCTTGTACCTTTCGTAGACAATCTTCAATAGTTCATAACTCCCTCATCCGGACTCCATTTTAGGTGTATAAGTTATCCTTTTAAAGCTCTCCTTGAGCTCCTTGAGATGAGTGAGTAGTTTTGGTTGTGTTCTTGAGTTAACTGGATCCTTTGTGATTGAATGTGATATGGGAATTGTGTTATCATTGTTGAGATTATTGGAACACTTTAATTATGTGTTGTTGGTTCATTTCACTTTCTTGGTGACTTCTTGATAAGGATTCCCTACTTTGGAATCAGTGGTTGTTTATTTAAGCTAGTGTTTATTACTTAGCTTTCATTTGAAAGTCCAGCTGGTTATTTGTGTATCGAGTCAGGCAATGGATAATACTATAATGGCACAAGCCAAGTCCAGTATAGCATCGCCCATTGGTCCTTCTTTCCCCATCCAGATTGGCCTTGGATGGGATGAGCTAGCTCCTTTTGTGAGTATTCTAGCTAGACGTTTTGGAGCATGACTTTGTGGCATGGCTCCCGCCCTTTGTGGCACGTTACTTTGTTATTGGTTCCGGTACCGGGGGTTTTTCTCTTCAGGCTTTCATGCTACTATGAAGATGTTGATTGTTGATTATTGAAGCTGCGCAGCGACCTTTATTTGGTTATATCAGTTGGGAAACCTTGGCTAATATCCTTTGTTAATTGTTTATTTCCGCTGCTATCTGTTAATTGATAAATGCTATGTGCTAAGTGATATTTATTATTGTTTATTGCTTATTGCATTTAGCATGTCATGTAGTTGCATTAGTAACTTATTGAGATTTATCTCACCCCCTTTCTTTTATCTTTGTTTTTCCTTAACCCCCCCCCCAGGAGGAAAGGATTAGACTCGCTGATCACGAGGAGGAAGTCGCGAGGGTTGAGATTTTTTGGGGCAAGTTGTTATTGGTGGGTTTACATTACATAAATGTGTAACCTTTTGGGGAATAGTTGTACCAAACTTGACGTCATTAGAATTTGTATATTTTATTATTTTGGGTGTAAGCTTATGGAGCTCACACTAGTTTATATTTTGTTGTTCAAGTTGGATTTCAAAACTTTATGTTATCATCTTTTGTATAAAAGGAAAATTTTATCTTCATTATTTTAGAGTTTATTGTTTAAGTCGACATCCAGCTCGCGTGCTCCGGGCCCGCGGGGTTGGGGTCGCGACAGCTACCCTCGAGGAAGCTGTGCAAATGATTGGAAGTGTTCAGTACGGAAATATCATCACATTCACAGATTTGGATTTACCGAAGTTTGGGGCTAGCCATAACGAGGCCCTTTACATCACGGTACAATTGGATGATCGCCACCTCCCTCGGGTTCTGGTCGATAACGGCTCCGCCATGAATGTCCTCCCCGCTAAGATGATGGATCTACTTGGCCTTGAGACCACCGACCTAAATCCTTCCGTGATCTGTCGCGACCCCGGACCCCGCGGGCCTGGGACCTCGAGCTGGACGTCGACTCTAAAACCAAAACTATGAAATACCAAGGTTAAAAATTCCATTTAATACTAAAAGGCGATAATCCAAAGTTTTACAAAACCAAGTTTGATAAAAACCAAATACAACTATCATAAACTTCCACAAGTTTATGCCCAACAAAATATAAATATACAATTCTTAATGACGTCATTACTTGGTACAACTATCCCAAAATGGTTACACATTTACATAATGTAAACCAACCTATAACAACCTTCCCCAAAAGAACGGATTCACACTCGACGTCCTCTTTCTCGTGATCAGCGAGACTAATCCTTAGCACCTGGGGGGGGGTTAAGGAAAAACAAAGATAAAAGGAAAGGGGTGAGATAAATCTCAATAAGTTACTAATGCAACTACATGACATGCTATGATGCAATATACAATAAGCAATAATAAATATCACATAGCACATAGCATTTATCACATAACAGATAGCAGCGGAAATAAACACATAACAAAGGATATAGCCAAGGTTTTCCAAACCGGAACATCCAAATAAAGGATTGCTGCGCAGCTTCAATAATCAACCAAATCATCATCTTCATACTAGCATGAAAGCCGAAGAGAAACCCCGGTACCGGAACCAATAACATAAAAGTGTCACAAGGGACAAGGACCATGACACAAAGTCATGCCCGTTAGCCAGATACATTCACAAAGGAACGCTGACTTATCCTTTCCAAGGCCAATCTGGAGAAGGGGTATAGAAGGGGGCAAAACAATGGTCAACATTATAATGGACTTGGCTTTGCCATTATAATCTTTCCCATCGCCCAAACACACACAAAATACCAGCTGGACTTTCAAATAAATGCTAAGTAATAATAATTTAGCATGAATGAACAACTTAAGGTTCCAAAGTAGGGAACCATTCCAATTAGTCACCAAGAAAGTGAAATGAACCAACGACACACAATTAACGTGTTCCAACAATCTTAACAAAGATAACGAAATTCACATATCACATTTGACCACAAAGGGTTCAGTTAAATCGAGCACTCAACCAAATTTACTCACTCATCTCGAAGATCTTAAGGAGAGCTTTGAAACGATAATTTACACGCCTAAAACGGAGTTCGCATGAACCAAATACGACTCTCGAAAGATTGGACCAAAAAGGGGAATAAATCTCATAACAGGGGAGGGGGGTGCGCGCGCCTCCTAAGGGGGGAATGCGCGCGCCTCCTAGATCAGTTGGAAAATCGAGTTGGGAGAAGGAGAGGGTGCGCGCGCCTCCTAAGGGAGGGATGCGCGCGCCTCCAGGGGACAGAAGCATTTTTGATCAAGAAGGACATAAGGGTGCGCGCGCCTCCAAGGGAGGGATGCGCGCGCCTCCTTGCCCGGAAAGGCAAATTCCGGCCAGAATTCTGGGTTTCCACCATTTTCAAACCAAAACTCAAACCAACCAAATCTTTCACCATTTCACAAATACTTGGAACCAAGGCTAGAAATATACACAACTATGAACCAAAACAACTTATAGACTTGTAACGGGGCTAAATAACACAATCTAGAAACCCAACACAAGATTCGAATACCAAATTTCCCAAAAATATGAATAAAATGCCAATCACTCCCAAATCAACCCAAGATGCAATAAATGGCATCCATAACATCAAATAAACATGAGTAGCATTTCTAGCATAAAATAGGGGGAAAAGTAACTTACCCGAATTTCTCAAAGTTGATGGATTTCGATTCTTTTTGGATTCCTACGATCCTATCGACGATCTAAACATGGTTCATGTTTTAAGAAATGAGAGAAGATGAGAGGAAGATGGAGAAAATGAAGAGAGAAGGAAGATGAAGAAAAACTTACCAAACTTGGAGGAGAGAGAGAGAGAGAGATTGCTGGGAAGATGGGATGAGTGAGGGAGAAGGTGAGGGAGGTGAGGGGAGGAGTAGGGAGGGAGTAAGGAAATTATTCAAAATGTTGCACTTAGGCCCCCTCCCTCACACAACACACAAATACTACACTCCCAACTAACAATTAAGACCCAATACTTCTACACTAGCCCAAATGACCCAAATAAAATGCTAGGCATAAATATTATAACACATAAATTGCAGACATAACTATTTAAATAAATAATAATTTAAATAAATAAATAAGCAAATAATTAAATAAAAATCATTTAATTACTAATAAAAATAGAGCCTATATTTCGGGTCGTGACATGATCACTGTCAAAGCTTATGATTCCACGGCCCGCTCAGTCTTAGGGGTGGCCACTTTGAACCTTTGGTTTGGGAAACAAATGATGCCGACCGACTTCCAAGTGCTTGACATCCCCATATCCTTCAATGCCTTATTGGGACGCCCGTGGCTCCACAAAGTCAACGGGGTCGCCTCCACTCTCCATCAATGTGTGAAATACGTGCAAGGGGGTAACTTGACAACTATTTATGGGGACAGTGTGACCACAGAAGGAACCAACACCAATGGGATTCCTGGGTTAGAAATTAAGCATGAGGGAAGCGGCATGGTTTTGACCGGCTTCACAGAAGTACCACCCAAAACCCACATTTGTTGTGTAGATTTCACGCTCACCAAGGATAAGATTCCTCCTGCGATGAGAATGATGCGTCTGATGCGCTACCTCCCAGGGCTCGGACTAGGAAGGAAGCTCCAAGGGACTCACAAGATTGTTGAGATCAAAGAGCAAAAAAAGCTTTATGGCTTGGGATACAAACCCACCCCCGGAGACCTCAGGATGGATAAGGAAATTGTCACGACCCGAAAACCCGTCTCTATTTTCTAATAATAAATATTTAATTATTTGTTTATGGCTTAATTACTTATTTGAATTATTATTTATTTAAATAATTACGTGTGCATTTTATGTTTCATCATAAGCTATGTCTAGCCTTTTTAATTGGGTCATTTGTGATAGTGTAGAGTTTTTGGGTCTTAGTAGTTAGTGGGGAAATTTGGTTGGTGTTAGTAGATGAGGAGGGGCCTAGGTGTAAGTTTTTGAAAATGATTTTAACTACTCCCTCCCTACTCTTCTTCTTCTCCCTCTCCCTCATTTTCCCAGCACACACTTTTCTCTCTCTCTCCATTGTTAAGAAAGGGTAAGTTCTTCCTCTCATTTTTCCTTCATTTTGGTCATCTTCCTCCCTCTATTTCTTAGTGCTCATTTTATGAAATGTGTTTAGATCGTCGATAGGTTCGTAGGGAGCTAAAAATATTTGAATTCCGTCACCTTTGAGAAATTCCAAGTAAGTTGCTTTTCCCCCATTTTTATGCTAAAGTGTTCATTTCATGTTTATATAATGCTTTAGTTGATACATTTGATGTTTGATTGAGTTTTGAATTTATTTGGAATTTATTTTGGTTTTTGGGTAAAAATGGTGATTGTTATGAATGATGGGTTTGAATCTTGGTTTGGGGTTATAAATGATGTTATTTAGGTCCCCATTCTAGTTATAAGTTGTTTTGGTTCATATTTACGCTTGGTGGAAAGTTGGTTGTGGTGGATTTTGAGAATGTGTGAAATGGGTAAGAAAAATGAAGAACCCAGCTCTGTTTCCCGGCCAAGAACCAGACCGAGCGCCCGCCCGGGTTGGACCAGGCGCCCGCCCGCCTTGCCTTTTCCTGTGGCCAAACCTTCTGTTGGAATAAGCACCCGCCTGCCCCTATGCGCGCGCCCGCCCGCCCGCCTGGCCTGGAATTTTGTCTTTTGCTTGTTTAAACTACGTGGCTTCCTAGTTTAAGTTTATTTACTCAAATTAACTTAAGTTAACATCGTGGAACACTTTATTAAGTGGAACTGGTTCTTTTTGTGAATAAAAATGTTATGGAATTTGATTAAGTATTATTTTGGGAATGTGGTTCATCTTTGATGTGTGGTTTGGATTGGTTTACCTTTGTGGTAATTTATTTGGAATGGTTCCCTACTTTGGAATCATTAGTGTAGACACCCCGCCTTGGACCGCTCACCCCGATTGCACATTTGATCTTGTGTTTCTCCCTATTTTAAGTGTTTCTCGTTAGTTTCTGTCACTTCCGTTAAGTTCCTGACTGACTTCGTTAAGTCCAGGGACTAAACTGAATGATAGGGCTGACTTTCTAGTCCATTCTGTCAAAATTGCCTTCTTTGAGTCGCGCGCCTCCGACAGGAGGAGCGAGGCGCGCGCGCCTCCCGCCCCCAAAGCATGAAGCGCGCGCCTCTGGGTGTCAGTTACAGATTTCTGGCCAGGATTCCCTCCCTTGCTCAATTTACAGGATTTTGCCCGGGAAGGATTTCTTGGTGATTGAGTTTTGGCACCAAAAACACCCCTCTTTCACCTATAAAAACCTCCCTTTACCTCCATTTTCAAGGACCGAAAATTGAACTTACAAAAACTATACCAAAATCACTTTCTAAAGGTTCTCCAAGGATCTCATCAAGCAATATTTGAAGTTCTTCAAATTGTAGGTAAAAGTCCATCTTTTCCTTTCTTTTCTACTTCATCTCCTCTCTCTCTTTTACTCTAATCAAATGTGCAATCACCCAAATCATTTTGGGACATGACTCTAATGATCACCTCATCTCATTGAGGTTGGTTAAGGAGTTATCTCCTACATTCCAAACTCTATTCTAAACCCCCCTTTTTATGACTTAAAGAAGAAGAAGAAGAACGTTATTATTCATGTAGATTTTGATCAAGCAAGACCAACTTTAGTTGGGCGAGATGGGTGTTTCGGTACTTCCCATCTCGTAATCTAACCCCCGAACCTCAAAACAAAGAATCTCTGTTTTCGTAATCAAACTTAGGCTATAATCAATAGGTTTTTCTTATGTTCCTCAAAACATAGGTGGCGACTCTAAACACTCCTAAAACAAGTTAGACATCCTAGGATCACTCACGCGCTCGAGCCTAAAGCCGTGGCTCCCCGGGGTATCTACAGTGCCGACTCTGCTGGGGACATTTGAGGGTTAAGCTTGAATTCTGATCGAAATCTACATCTTTCTGGGCATTCTGATTCCTGATGGGGGAGGCGCGCGCGTCTGGCCTCTTAATCCTAAGGCGCGCGCATCCCGCATCAAGAACCAGAATCGCCCACTTCTTCATGTTCTTCATCTTCTTCTTCTGTTATTCTTCACTATTCACTTCTGCAGGGGTTACAATATGAACATAGGACCAGGGCAATCCCCTGAGTCCAAAGTCTGACATTCTGACAGGTGTGCCCAGAAGCGCGCGCCTCCCATAAGCATTGCGCCATGCGCGCGCGTCCCACATCAGCACTCAGAGGCGCACGCTTCTGGGTTGGTTCCCAGAACAGAGAAAGGTTTCAGTGACTGAGCAGAACAGTGGGGTGTGGGCACAGTTGCCTGCATCAGAACAGAATTGAACCCTCGGACTGTTTTAATTTTGTGTTTTATTTACCGGTCACACGGGTGATTCGGGAGTTGTAATTTTATGTGCTTATGTGTTTTATTTGTTTTCTTTCTTTTCAAAAAAAAAAATAATAAAAATTTTGTCACTTGTTAGACCTCACAATACATGCACATATTCCTATGAACTGCTCACTATCGAGTCGCACAAGTCCAACCCCAAACCCGTCGAGGCCCGTCCTAGAAAGTTTCAAGCTCCACCAGACCTTGGCTATTTCGAAGCGGTAAACCTCAGCCCGTGGCGTAGTTCAAGACTACATGCCGGGGGTGACCTTTGAGCCTCATATTCAAGCCGAGCACAAACCACACAATTCTAGTTAGGGTCTAACACTCCGTGACTCAAGTCGGTTTCCATGTACCGAGATTTCCCTAAACTAATGTCTTCAAATCATACATGCCAACTTGTTGAAACGGACGCAATAAAAATCCGTCCCCAAAACTGGTTATTTTGGACGAAAATAAAAATCCGTCCCCGCATGTATGCTTTACTACATTAATTTAGTTTAATCCCGATACATGTAGGATTCACAAGCGCGATGGAATCCGATGAGTATATGGGACCGCCAGATGGTCTATATACTAGTGTGAAGATTCCATTATTTTCTTAGAAACCCCAAAAGGGATTCATTCCCTCCGACTTATAAAAAAAAAAGAGTCTTTTCTTATGTGGTTCGAGTCGTGTGCCCAACTGTGTGTTCTAAGCCTCTTCGTGGACCGCAATTGTTACTCAAGACTGACAAGGGCCTCTTCTGCAATATAGGTTCAATTGGTACTTACAAAGTCTACCGGCATTCGGCAAATCGGTTAGTCCATGAAGAGATCACTCCAACAGCTCCTACATCAACCATGACCGGCAGCAGCAACACCATGTCTCTCGAACAGCTCTCAACCATGGTCCAACTCCTCCAAGAGCAAGTCTCCACCCTTAATAAGGAGGCACAAAGCAAAGACGACATTTGGCAATCCCACCTCGACAGCCAAAGGGAGGCCCACGAGGCCGAGATGGAGCTAATGAAAGAAAAGCTCACTAACCTTGCCAAGGGGAAGAACAAGAATAATGATGATGAATCCGAATGGACCGAGGGTTTGTTCAAAAGTCCTTATGTCAACACCCGCACCAAGAAAATGGGGGAGCCGAGTTCCGAGAACAATGAGCCCAAAATGGTGGATTCTATCATGGCCTACATCGACCAAAAATTCAATGGGCTCAACATGGGGAAAGGCTCCGACACAAGCCTTTATCAATCATCCATCCTCATGAGTACTATGGCCGCTCTTCCCGATAAGTTCAAGATGCCCGACATAAGCAAATTCAAGGGCAACTCTTGTCCCATGGCTCACATTGAGACTTATATTTGGGCAATGGTTCCGAAGAAGGTCTCCCCCAAGGTGATGGCTCAATGCTTTCCTCTCACTCTCGAGGGGGCGGCAAAAGATTGGTATGCTACTCTCCCGTTCACTGTCCGTATTGATTGGGACTCCGCCATGCTTGCCTTCAAGAACCAATACCAAGGCAACACCACTCACCGGCCCACAAGGAAAGAGCTAGAGAACACTTTGAGACAATGAGTCCTTCATCGACTTCACAAGGAGATGGAATTTAAAACTCTCTGAAATTGTTGAGAGGCCGAACACAAAAGAGCAAATGGACATCTTTCTCAAGTGTCTCAAGATTGATCTCCGCACCCACCTAAGTGGGGCTTGCTACTCCGACTTCTCCCAAATGTATGAGGTGGGGGTACGCATGGATGACTTGCTCAAGGAGATTAAGAAGACCACTCCTACTTACCGACACAAGGCCGCTTCCAACTTTACAAAAGAGGCCTCGGTCAACGCCGTCACTATCGACAAGGGGAATTACAAAAAGGTTCCTCCACCCCAAGGGAAGAAGTCCCGAAATGACCGTGTCTATACGCCTCTCCAAGGCATGACTCAAACCGAAGTGTTCGAAGTCCTCAAGGCAAAGGGTCAAGTCACACCCGTGCAAGGGTACCAACCTAAGACGGTCCACCCCAATCATGCTCACCACAAATATTGTGGCTACCACCAATATAGTGGCCACACCACCGAGGATTGCTTCGTTCTCCGCAATGTCATTCAAGATCTCATAGATAAGAAAGAATTTGTAGTGACTAATGACGAACATGTCAATGTAATAGAGATAGGAGAACTCGAGGGGACCACCCATTCAATCCCAATTGTGAATGGGGGCCCCAATGTTATGAATAAACTTGACAATTCTTGTTATGTAGTGACTTACGATGAGGTAATGAGGGAAGTACTAGAGAATAGGAAAAAGAAGCAAGATGGGAACGTCAGCATGCTAACTCGATCCGGTCGAGTCATAGCAAGCAACCATTCCACTTCCGCACCGAGCTCCTCTTCTCAAAGGCCGCAAGCTCGCGACACTCCCGAAGACCCTCTGCTTGTCCAACTCAAGAAAACTCAAGCCAACATCTCTATTTGGGACCTCATCGCATCCTCAAAGAAACACCGAGATCTTGTCATCCGCAATCTCGATGACACATCAGTTTCTCCCGATACTACTCCCGAGGACCTCACGGCAATGATCGGTCACATTCATTTTGGCAACGTCATCACCTTTGCCGATATGGACCTTCCACCCTTTGGTTCCGATCACAACGAGGCTATTTACCTCAAGGTACGAGCAAGGGGGAGGCCCATCTCAAGAGTCTTAGTGGACGGTGGTTCCGCACTCAATCTCATGCCTGGCAGAATCATGGGCATACTGGGGCTTAAGGATTCCGATTTGAAGCCTTCTACTCAAGTAATCCGAGGTTATGACAGCACCGCCCGTACAGTCATGGGCATGATCGAAATAGACATCGAGTTTGGGAGTATGGTCATGTCCGTTCCATTCCAAGTGCTTGATATCCCGGCATCGTTCAACTTACTTTTGGGTCGACCATGGATTCATAGTGCTAATGCCGTACCATCAACTCTCCACCAATGTGTCAAGATCCGAAATGGTGATGAAATAGTGACCGTCATGGCTGAAAACGTCACTATCCACAGAAAAGGTGAGCCCGTCCACCAAGTTCAGCATGGTCTACCAGACTCCACTCTCTCCGGCGTCTCAATCAACGCCATTGACAAAGAAGGGGGAAACGGATCATGGACCCCCAGCAATCACAAAGTCCTCCGCATGATGAGAAATATGGACTACTTCCCTGGTTTAGGCCTAGGGAGATATCAACAAGGAATCCTACATCCCGTGCAAGTCCCATTTGTCAAGAACACATTTGGTTTGGGGTACGAGCCTTCCAAAGAAGACTTGAAACAAGAACAAGCAATCAAGAACGAAAGGGCCCGAGCTCGTAAAGAAGGCCGTCGTTTTGAGGTCCCTAATCTAAGGCCTTACCGCAAGACGTTGAATGGTTATTTTGTCCGCCAAGGGGAAGACGTTCCATACATGATCTTTCCCGAGCCATGGGTTAACAATCAGGGTGTCAAAAAGCCCGGCCTCGAAATCTTCTCCGATTGTGAGATCCAGAAATCCGAAAGGGAACCAACTCCCATGTCGCCCCGTGAATGGTGGGGAAGGAAGGTGACTATAGAGTCCGAGACAGAAATCACCGTGGGGGAAGAACTGACAGATTTAGCCTCCATGTTCGAAGAGCTTGCCATGATGAATGAATGCCAAGTTAACGCCATCCATGACACCGTCATCATGAACGAGACTATCAGTGAGATCCCGCCAAGCTCCGAGCCGATCAACAATTGGTATTCAACGAAAGGGCCCGTGGTATCCGAAGAATTCTTAGTCCAAGAAATGGGTTGCATACCCCGCACAGCAACAAAGGAAGAGCGGCTCACACTTACTTTCGAGTCCGAGAGTGTCTCTAATACCCTCACCCAAGAGGATTTGGAGGCCATAGCCGAGCGTGTGTTTCCTTTCTTTGCTAATGAAAAATTTGATATTTCTGAGTACCCTGAGATTGCAAACATCATAAATGATGAATTAACTAATAATGAACTTAACGAACAAGTTAATAACGATTCAAATTATGATGAAATAGACCACGAAAACACAACATACTTAAATGAACTTGCTCAACAAGTCCGTAGTCGTGGCGAGAATGGTCCAAAGGCTGATGAAGAATTGCATGTTGTTAATCTGGGTACCGAAGAAGAGCCAAAAGAAACTAAGATTGGGAGCTTCTTCAAAGGGGACGACAGAGACAGATTGACTGCACTACTACGGGAGTTCGTGGATGTGTTCGCATGGTCATACAAAGACATGCCGGGTTTAGACAGAAAGGTAGCGGAGAACAGGATTCCGATCAGAGAAGATGCCAAGCCAGTAAAGCAGAAGCTTAGAAAGATTAAGCCAGAATGGTCTCTGCAAGTCAAGGAAGAGATTGAGAAGCTCCTCAGTGTGGGTTTCATCAAGGTTATCGAGTATCCGACATGGTTAGCCAACATCGTGACAGTCAGGAAGGCAAGCGGCAAGGTTCGAGTTTGTGTGGACTTCCGGGATTTAAACAAAGCTTCCCCAAAGGATGATTTTCACTCCCTAATATCGACATGCTGGTCGACTCCACTGCTGCCTATGAGGTTCGCTCATTCGTGGATGGGTTCGCTGGGTACAATCAGATTCTCATGGCCGAAGAAGATCAACACAAGACAGCCTTCACAACACCGTGGGGTACCTTTTGCTACACAGTCATGCCATTTGGGTTAAGAAACGCTGGGGCTTCCTACCAAAGAGCCGTGACAGACTTGTTCCACGATATGATTCACAAAGAAATCGAGGTCTATGTGGACGACATGATCATTCACTCCAAAAGGGATCGATGGTCAACATTTAATCGACCTCCGCAAGTTCTTCGAAAGGCTTCGTCAACACAGGATGAGGCTCAACCCTGCAAAATGCACATTCGGGGTTATCCAAGGCAAAGTTCTTGGTTATATGGTCACTGAAAGGGGAATTGAAGTAGACCCCTCCAAAATCAAGGCAATCATTGACATGCCTCCTCCAAAGACGCAGAAAGAAATCAAAGGTTTTATGGGCAGACTGCAGTACATCAGTCGGTTTGTGCATCAACTCACTTCCATGTGCGAGCCAATCTTCAAGATACTCAAGAAGAATATGGCTCTAGAATGGACCGACGCGTGCCAAGAAACCTTCGACCAAGTGAAGCATTACTTGACGTGCCCTCCTGTTCTAGTTCCGCCGTACAAGGAGAAACCTCTGTTGCTCTATCTTACTGTCAATGATGAAGCCCTAGGGGCTATGTTAGCACAAGAGCAACGAGAGTCCATAAAGGAGAATGCCATCTATTTTATCAGTCGCCGATTCCAAGGAGGCGAAAAGAACTACTCTGTCTTAGAGAAGTCATGTGCAGCATTGGTTTGGGTCACTCAAAAGCTCAAACACTATATGGAAGCTTTTCCGATCAAGCTAGTAGCAAAGGTGGACCCGCTCTGCTACATCTTCGAGAAGCCTTTCATGTCAACAAGAATAGCCAAATGGTATTTCATGCTCGCCGGCTATGATATCACTTACGTCACACTAAAATCCGTCAGGGGGAAAGTGTTCAGTGACCAGCTTGCCGAATTCCCGTGTGACGAAGTGAAGGGGGAAGACGTACAGTTCCCCGACGAGCATTTAATTTGTACTGCAACCGAGGAAAATAAGTGGCAACTTTTTTTGATGGCGCCGCCAATAAACACGGCTTTGGTATAGGAATAATGCTTGTTGATCCAAAAGACATCTACACTCCCATTGCCATCCTCCTGGAATTCGAAGCTACCAACAACATTGCCGAGTACGAAGCATGTATAGCGGGGCTCGAAGTAGCTCTCGACAGAAACATCACAGAACTAGAAGTATTCGGTGACTCTTTGCTCCTTATCAATCAGCAATCGGGAAAGTGGCGAACCCAAGACCCGACTCTCCAACAGTATGGTCAGCACCTTGAAGAACTGGTTGAACAATTCCAAGAGATCACTTTCAACTACCTGCCAAGGGATAAGAATCGCTTCGCCGATGCACTGGCCACTATAGCTTCATTAGTCGAAATGCCCAAAGGGAAAATGGTGAAGCCCTTCAAAATTGCTCGAAGGAACAGTCCGGCATATTGCATGAGTATCGAGATCAACGAGATGCAAACAAACTCTCCGTGGTATTCGGATATCATGAACTTCCTCAAAGATGGCACTTATCCCGAGAATAGCAATAAGAAGTCTCAAGCAGCTCTGCAAAGGTTAGCCTCTCGATACGTACTGATTGGGGACCGAGTCTATAAAAGGCACCACGACGGGATCAATCTCTTATGCGCCAATGAGGCCGAAGCTCAAGAGATAATGTGTGAAGTGCACGAAGGAGAATGTGGACCCCACATGAATGGGTTTATGCTAGTCAAGAAGATACTTCGCATTGGTTACTATTGGAGCACTATGGAACGAGACTGTATCGAGAAAGTCAAAAGGTGTGCCAAGTGCCAATTCCACGCTAATCTGCAACATGCTCCACCCTCACAACTTTACAACATGGTCACACCTTGGCCTTTCTCTTGTTGGGGGATAGACATCATCGGTAAAGTTCATCCTGCCGGGAGAAATGGACAGTCGTTCGTCCTAGTGGCAGTCGACTACTTCACAAAGTGGGTCGAAGCACGAGCCTATCGGGCCCTCAACGCCAAGAAAGTGGCCAAATTTGTAAAGATTAACATCATGTGCCGATACGGCGTGCCTCATGAAATCATTTCCGACAACGGCTCTCACTTTGAGAAAGAAATGGATGCACTTTTGGTAGAATACAAGATCACCAAGCACAAGTCATCTCCTTACCGTCCCAAGCAAATGGCGCGGTCGAAGCAGCAAATAAGACCATCGAGACCATCGTCAAGAAAATGGCCTCTACAAGAAGGGATTGGCCCGAGAAGCTACCATTAGCATTGTGGGGCTACCGCACATCAATACGGTCAGCAACGGGAGAAACTCCGTATGCATTGGTCTATGGTTCTGAAGCCGTACTCCCTATCGAACTTGAAGTCCCATCTCTACGGGTCCTCCTCGAAAATCAAGTCAACAAGGTCAACTGGATGCAAAGTCGATACGAACAGCTAGCCTTACTCGACGAGAAAAGGCTAAGAGCACTCGAACGCACAAGGGCGTATCAGCAAAGGATGGCAAGAGCTTTCAACAAAAAGGTGAAACCTCGAAACATTAACGTAGGAGATTTGGTCTTAAGACAACATCCTCCTAACGCCATGAATCCCCTGGGGAAATGGGGACCTCGATGGATCGGTCCGTACGTGGTCAAAAAGATACTAAGCGGTGGTGCAGTCCGGCTCGTGGATTTAGATGGTGACCAGCTGCCAAAGGTGGTCAACCTCGACAAGCTCAAGAGGTTCTACGCTTAATATACAAAGACCATAAAAAAAAAAAAAAAAAAAAAAATCGCTCGCTAGGTTGAAAACCCGCAAGGGCGGCCTAGGCAAAAATTAGAGCACGTGCAAAAAAGAAGCCCGCTAGATTGAAAACCCGAAAGGGCGGTCTAGGCAAAAAACAGGGTGCACACAAAAAAATAAAAATAAAAATAAAATTGTCTTTGTTTGTTTGAACTACGAAGACCTGAGCCTCCCAACTGGAGGAACGTAGGCAACCTTCGGGTGCGGTCTAAAACATATCAAAAATACCCAATTCACTTCAAATAACAAAATGCAATTTTTATTCATTCAATGAATTATTCAAACCATTACAACGGATTTATTGAGCAACAAAATACATCAAAACATTAAATCCTAAAACAAAGTGGTCTAATTCAATTGCAATCTCTTAGGGTACAAAGAAAAATCTAATCTTTCTTAGGTTTGGGAACCCATTGCTTCTTATTATGCCCTTTAGTCTTCTTGGACGGGGACGGAACATTCTTAGGACCGCCAAGACGGGAGAAAACGCTAGGACGGGACGGAGCTTCATCAACGGCCTTCCCTTTGCCCTTATCAAGCGGAGCCTTAGCGGGGACAACCATGGGACGCTTCCACACATAGGAGGAATTTCCTTTACCTTTCCTTTTCTTAGGAAAATGACGGGGTCTATAGTCCCGCACATGAACCACCGGTCTCACGGGGTCAACAACATCGTCATTGGGCCTTCCCAAACGATCAAAAACGCTCGGACGCTTCTCCACCATCGGGACGGACCCCACAGCTGGAACGGCGTTCACCATTGGAATGGACTTCTCACCCTCGGGGACGGAAACCTTAACTTCAAAGGAGAAAGTCATTGGGGCCATTATGACAAGAATTGTGTGGCTTAAGAGGAGAAAGTGTTTGCAAAAGAATGCTGTGTGACCATTCTGGTCGAAAATGGTTCAAAATTTATAGCTGTTGGAACATTCTGATCAGAAAAAGAAAAGGGCTGTAATTCAGCAGGCCAGAAGCGCGCGCCTCCGACCAAGGCTGCACAACGCGCGCGCCTCCTACAAGCAAGGCCCGACGCGCGCGCCTTTGACAGCAGTTCAGACAGAAACAGCCCTTGTCAGTTCAGAACAGAACCCAAGCACTTCAACATATCCAACCTGCAGCAAAATCAGATCCCAATAACAAAAAGGAGTTCAAGCATCGACAACAAGCATCCTTTGGGCACACATTTGTTTGTAAAGGGTCGACATCTAAGATCGAGTCATTAATAACATAAAAATGAGTAGTAAAATAAATAGGATTGTAAATACATGTTAAATGTTATTACAGGCAAAAGTAAAAGTGTTTCAATCCCTCATCCTCTCAGCCACAACAGCTCGGGCACGTCATCACCAACACTGTGCCCACCCCCTGCTGCCGCTCTCGGTCTCCTCCTCATCATCATCGTCATCATCATCCTCAGACTCAGATGTCTCAATCACAACATCAGGACGGGTCCTCTTAGCAGCTCTCCCTGACGAACTAGCACCACCCCGGCTCTGGCTACCTTCTCGGCTCAGGCTCCTACTATGGCTACCCCCGTGGCTCAGACTCCTGCTCAACGACTGCCTCGCCGAAGAGACAGCCTCATCAATGTCTAGTGCAGCATCCCTGCAGCCTCGTCCCATGCCTCGAGCATCTCGGGCAGCTCCTCTCGCAGCACCAGAGACAGCACCAGCAGCATCTCTAGTCATGGCAGCAAAATCCCTGCACAGCTCCAGCACCCTCTCCTCCAGCTGACGGAGCCTCCGCCTCATCCCTTTGTTCTGCCTACCCAAGTGCCTATAAGCGGCCACGGGCACCTGTTGCAACAAAGAACAGGAAAAGGAAATTACATCAATACAAAGGACAGAAAAAACAAGACTGGAACTGAGAAATGCAAAGATGGTCAGAAAAACATACCACAGCAGCCTGAGCGGGAGGCTCTCTCTCCGGTGACATATCCTCGGGAACAATCTCCCTCTGCTCCTCAAAGACCCCGAAGTTGGAATAAGTGTAATAAGGAGGAGTCAAAGGAGGATCAAAACAATACCCGACACTGGTAGTATAAAACCGAGCGGAGGTCGAAGGAGCAGCCTGTGATCTCCTCGGATCAGCAAACATAAAGCCCTGCATCAAGTTGTTCTCCCTGAAGAGGCCATAATCCTGATCCAAGTGAATATAAGGGACGGCATCAACCCCTACCATATATGCTGCACGATCAGCCTCTGAGAGTGACCTCCAATTACGAGGACAGAAAGGAGGAATGTCTGGAACTGCAGGACGAGGGGGGGTGTAAAAGTCTGTCACCTGGGTACCATGCTGCCAAAATACTATCTCCCAAGTACAGAGCCATGCACTCACCCGAACTCATCAAAAGCCGAGAACGGGTAGGAATAAGAGTGTACTCAAACCAGTGCTGAAATGATCTCCACGGATACAAAGAGAAGGCAACAGACTCAGGCCTCAAGGTATCCAAGTGCCGTCGGGCCGAAGTAAGACTAATGGGGTTCGTGCCAGTCTTCACATTCCTCTCCTTATACGCCCACCGTGCGCAGTCCGGATACTGGGGCTGGCCTTCCTTGGCAATCTTGAAATCCCTCAGATTCAGGATAGCAAAAGCCCAAAGCTGTAGACAAGAGGCAGAAACAAAGTTAATGACAGTCAACGAAAAAGGCAGTTATGACCAAGGCAAGGAGAATATAAAAGGGACAGTAAGTGGTATACCTCCCACAGCAAGCTGAAGCCCGTAACAGAGCTGGTGGTCGAGCGGCTGGTCAAATCCATGCCGTGGTAACAAGCAGCTAAGCCCGCTGCGCCCCAGTTATACTGGCCGATCTGGTCCAAGTCCACTAACAAGTCAAGCAGAGCCAAAGAGGCCGAAGATCCCCCATTGGCAAACAGAGTATGGGATAACAAGTACCAAATAAAGCAACGGGCCACGGCATCGACCCGATCAGCAGTAACACCTCGAGCCTCTGCCATCAAGACGCTGAAATAAGCCCGGATTCGCCCCCATGTCACTCAAGAATTCTTAACCTCGAACTGGCAGTCAACCAAGGCCAGTAACTCGTCCGGAGTCCAAACAGCCCCTCTCAAACCAAAAGGGACAGGCAGCCCCATGAACGGCAAGCCCGTCAAAGCTGTGAAATCAGTAGGCGTCATAGTCACCTCGCCCATGGGTAAGTGGAAGGTATGGGTGGTATCCCACCATCTCTCCCTCAATGCCTGAACCACATCAGGGTCATTCTTCAAAGCTGGGAGGCTAGTGACAAAAAGACCAAAATGAGTCCCTGTGACTCGGGCCTGAACATTCTCAGGCAACCTCTTCCATATAGAGATGGGCCCATGAGCCCCACCGCGAATCTCTGTCAAACGGGTCCACTCCTGAAAGGAAAAAAGGAACAGCAAAAATTTCATCAGCATGACTGCTAGAAAACGGATGAACTCAACACAGAGATTTCAATGGCAGAACAATGTACAAGCAAGTGTGTGAACATGAAAATGGACATCCCAACATGTTTCTTACAACAAATCAGCAACAACAAACAACATGCAAAGAATGATCAATAAAGCTGCTGCAGCAATATTTCGGGTAAAGAAAACAGAACTTCATGAAACCCGAAATCGACAAGAAAGGTGAGGCATTCTTACCAAACCCGAAGTCACGAAGTGAGAAATGTGGGTATGAGGCCGGAAAGTAAGCAAGCTCGGGTCCATAGCTTCAACCCCAATTTCGGGCTCCTCACCCTGTGGCATCTCAAACGGAGGTGATTGCTGACGATCCGACATCATTTCTTTGACGGAATTGATCCTAGAGCAGCAAGAAAGTGTTTTGGGGTGTTTTCTCTACGAAAATTAGGCTTGGAATTTGGAGGGTTCTTCAAATTTTTGAAAACTGGCCGAAAACAGCGAACAGCCTGTTTAAATATGCTGAACTTATGCGCCAGGTGCGCGCCCCCCGACATACCCATAAGAGGCGCGCGCGTCCCGTGAAGAGGCCCGGACGCGCGCTCTTCCCATCATCAGGCAGGTTCAGAAGCAGTCTCCCATGCAAGAATCCATGCACTGTATCAGGGTTTCCCCACGGATTCCGAACTCCCTAAGTTCTGTCACGGGTGCCATACCCCCCTCAAGAGTCAATCTCAACATTTCATCCCAGCAGGAACATTCTCCTGGTCACGGTCAACTGTACCCGCACCCCACAATTCAAAAGAAGTCAAGTGTGACTCCAAGTGGCACGAGACTTCAAAGCAATATTTCATCAACGAATTTCACTAACGGATTCGTCTGCAAAGGTTCACTAACGGCCTCATTCAAAAGTTCACTAACGGCCTCATCAACGGATTTCACTAACGGATTCGTCCTCTTCAAAGGTTCACTAACGGCCTCTTCAACGGATTTCACTAACGGATTCATCCTCAAAGGTTCACTAACGGCCTCATCAACGGATTTCACTAACGGATTCGTCCTCTCCAAAGGTTCACTAACGGCCTCATCGACGGATTTCACTAACGGATTCGTCCTCAAAGGTTCACTAACGGCCTCTCTAAAGGTTCACTAACGGCCTCCACAAAGGTTCACTAACGGCCTCATTCAAAGGTTCACTAACGGCCTCATCAACGGATTTCACTAACGGATTCGTCCTCTCCAAAGGTTCACTAACGGCCTCTTCAACGGATTTCACTAACGGATTCATCCTCAAAGGTTCACTAACGGCCTCTTCAAAGGTTCACTAACGGCCTCATTCAAAGGTTCACTAACGGCCTCATCGACGGATTTCACTAACGGATTCGTCCTCAAAGGTTCACTAACGGCCTCTCCAAAGGTTCAATAACGGCCTCCACAAAGGTTCACCAACGGCCTCATCAACGAATTTCACTAACGGATTCGTCCTCAAAGGTTCACTAACGGCCTCATCAACGGATTTCACTAACGGATTCGTCCTCAAAAGGTTCACTAACGGCCTCGTTCAAAAGGTTCACTAACGGCCTCCTTCAAGATATTCAGCCGGCAGGTTCACCTAACGAATCATGCCACCCCCTCTATCAACAAAAGCCGCTCACACAGGGAGCGCACCACTATCTCTCGCAATTTCAAATTCCTGCTTTCATCGAGTCTTTGTTTTTTTCTTGGTGATGTCCTCGGCGGGTGTTTTTTAACTTTCATCGACGCGTTTTACTTTGCAATCCACGTCGCCGAAGGGCTCTGTAGACACCCCGCCTTGGACCGCTCACCCCGATTGCACATTTGATCTTGTGTTTCTCCCTATTTTAAGTGTTTCTCGTTAGTTTCTGTCACTTCCGTTAAGTTCCTGACTGACTTCGTTAAGTCCAGGGACTAAACTGAATGACAGGGCTGACTTTCTAGTCCATTCTGTCAAAATTGCCTTCTCTGAGTCACGGGCCTCCGACAGGAGGAGCGAGGCGCGCGCGCCTCCCGCACCCAAAGCAGGAAGCGCGCGCCTCTGGGCGTCAGTTACAGATTTCTGGCCAGGATTCCCTCCCTTGCTCAATTTACAGGATTTTGCCCGGGAAGGATTTCTTGGTGACTGAGTTTTGGCACCAAAAACACCCCTATTTCACCTATAAAGACCTCCCTTTACCTCCATTTTCAAGGACCGAAAATTGAACTTACAAAAACTATACCAAAATCACTTTCTAAAGGTTCTCCAAGGATCTCATCAAGCAATATTTGAAGTTCTTCAAATTGTAGGTAAAAGTCCATCTTTTCGTTTCTTTTCTACTTCATCTCCTCTCTCTCTTTTACTCTAATCAAATGTGCAATCACCCAAATCATTTTGGGACATGACTCCAATGATCACCTCATCTCATTGAGGTTGGTTAAGGAGTTATCTCCTACATTCCAAACTCTATTCTAAACCCCCCTTTTTATGACTTAAAGAGAAGAAGAAGAACGTTATTATTCATGTAGATTTTGATCAAGCAAGACCAACTTTAGTTGGGCGAGATGGGTGTTTTGGTACTTCCCATCTCGTAATCTAACCCCCGAACCTCAAAACAAAGAATCTCTGTTTTCGTAATCAAACTTAGGCTATAATCAACAGGTTTTTCTTATGTTCCTCAAAACATAGGTGGCGACTCTAAACACTCCTAAAACAAGTTAGACATCCTAGGATCACTCACGCGCTTGAGCCTAAAGCCGTGGCTCCCCGGGGTATCTACAATTAGTTGTTTGTTTAAGCTAGTATTTATTACTTAGCATTTATTTGAAAGTCCAGCTGGTTATTTGTGTTCGAGTCAGGCAATGGATGATGCTATAATGGCTCAAGCCAAGTCCAGTATAGCATCGCCCATTGGTCCTTGTTTCCTCATCCAGATTGGCCTTGGATGGGATGAGCTAGCTCCTTTTGTGAGTATTCTAGCTACACGTTTTGGAGCATGACTTTGTGGCATGGCTCCCGCCCTTTGTGGCACGTTACTTTGTTATTGGTTCCGATACCGGGGGTTTTCTCTTCAGCTTTTATGCTACTATGAAGATGTTGATTGTTGATTATTGAAGCTGCGCAGCGACCTTTATTTGGTTATATCAGTTGGAAAACCTTGGCTAATATCCTTTGTTACTTGTTTATTTCCGCTGCTATCTGTTAACTGATAAATGCTACGTGCTAAGTGATATTTATTATTGTTTATTGCTTATTGCATCATAGCATGTCATGTAGTTGCATTAGTAACTTATTGAGATTTATCTCACCCCTTTTCTTTTATCTTTGTTTTTCCTTAACCCCCCCCAGGAGGAAAGGATTAGACTCGCTGATCACGAGGAGGACGTCGCAAGGGTTGAGCTTTTTGGGGCAAGTGGTTATTGGTGGGTTTACATTACATAAATGTGTAACCTTTTTGGGAATAGTTGTACCAAACTTGACGTCATTAGAATTTGTATATTTTATTATTTTGGGTGTGAGCTTGTGGAGCTTACACTAGTTTATATTTTGTTGTTCTAGTTGGGTTTCAAAACTTTATGTTATCATCTTTTGGTATAAAAAGGAAAATTTTTATCTTCATTATTTTAGAGTTATTGTTTAAGTCGACGTCCAGCTCGCGTACTCCGGGCCCGCAGGGTCGGGGTCGCGACAGAAATGGCTCGGAAGAAAATCCAAGCCAGGGCTCAAGGGATTCCGTTTAAAACCCCTAACCTCCGTCCTTATACCTTTGATATGAGCCGTTACTTTGTGAAGTGGGAGTTCAAGTCGAACCCCCAGAGCTAAGGGAGCCGATGATGACCAATTGGGATAAGTTGCAAGAGGATCTCAAAAGGTTCTGAGGGGTGGTGGCAAACCCCGTGAGGAGGGCATTTCTGGATAGGCCCAAGATAAAAGATCCTACCGATACTACTATCAGCCACAAATACACCTTCAAGGGGGGTACCCGAAATGGTAAAAGAGTTTGAAACCTTGTCTGTGACGGGAGCTAGCAAGGAAAGGGGATCCGTCTGGGGACAAAATGGCGGATACAAGTTTGAGGAGGTAGTTCCTAAGGGCGCCGCCAAGGATGCTATGGGCAATGAGTGGAACGGTGTGGTAATGCAATGAATGTTCGGAGAAGACTTGGTTGTACCTGACCTAATTGACTTTGAAAAGGAAATGATTGCCGTGATTGAGGGTGGACCTCTTGAAACCTTTGACCCACACACTCTTGCAAAGCCAACGGACATGCCTCTGAAAAATTGGGTAACCTTCTCTGGACCGGTGGCGAGCAAAGAAGAAATGACCGCGAAACTTGGACTGGTCCCTCGTCCCCTAGAGTCAAATTTCGTAGGATCCAATGTAGTTGAGTCTCCCCAATCTCTTGTCTTTGAATTCGAGTTTGTCTCCTCCGAGGGCCTCACGCCCGAGGATTATCAACTTGTAGCCAATGTTGTATTCCCTTTTTCATTGAATGAAATGATAGACCTTTCCGAGTATCCCCTCATTGCCAACTTATTAGATGATAAATTAACTAATAATCTGAAAATGGTTAATAATGAATCACCTAATAATGCAGACGCACTAAACGATCCAAACATTAAACAGTCATCAAAGCAGGTTGTTGATCGAGAGGAAAACCGTGCCCAAGCTACCGAAGAGGTTTTGACTAAGGTGAATTTGGGAACCGAAAATGAGCCGAAGGAGACACAGATTGGGGAATACTTCAAAGGGGCCGAAAGGGAAGCTTTGGTTGAGCTACTCAAAGAGTATGTAGATGTGTTTGCATGGTCTTATAAGGATATGCCAGGGTTTGATGCTTCGATCGTGGAACACAGGATCCCCGTGGACCCCGAGGTGAAGCCCGTTAAGCAAAAACTTCGGCGGATCAAACCAGAATGGTCCCTGCAGGTCAAAGAAGAGATTGAGAAGTTGCTTTGGGTCGGCTTTAAAAGAGTGATAGAATACCCCTCATGGCTCTCCAACATAGTAACGGTCACAAAGGCCAATGGAAAGGTTCGGTGCTGCGTCGACTTTAGGGATCTCAACAAAGTGAGTCCCAAAGATGACTTTCCCCTCCCAAACATCGACATGCTTGTGGATACAACCTCTAGCTTTGAGGTTAAGTCTTTTGTGGATGTCTTCGCCGGATATAACCAGATTAAGATGGCAGAGGAGGACCAGGAAAAAACTGCCTTCACCACCCCATGGGGAACCTTTTGCTATACCGTGATGCCTTTCGGGCTGCGAAACGCTGGGGCTACCTACCAAAGAGCTGCGACCGCAGTCTTCCATGACATGATCCATAAGGAAATAGAAGTGTATGTCGATGACATGATCGTGCATTCTAAGGGCTCTGACGGGCAACATTTGATAGACTTGAGAAAGTTCTTTGACAAGCTTAGGAAGCACTCCATGAGACTTAATCCGGCCAAGTGCACTTTTGGGGTTTCTCGTGGCAAGGTTTTGGGATACATGGTCACCGAACGGGGCATCGAAATTGATCCTCAAAAGGTCAAGGCAATTGTGGAAATGAGGCCGCCTCGCACCCAAACAGAGGTAAAAGCCTTCATGGGAAAGTTACAATACATCATCCGCTTCATAAACCAACTCACTCCCATTTGTGAGCCCATCTTCAAACTGCTAAGAAAGAATGCCGAGGTCAAATGGAACGGGGAGTGCCAAAAAGCCTACGACAAGATTAAGGCCTACCTCATCCACCTGCCAATCCTATGCCCTCCGCACAAAGACAAGCCATTCTTGCTTTACCTAACGGTGACTGATGCGTCGATAGGAGCAATGTTGGCCCAAGAGAAGAAAGATTCAAAGGTGGAAAATGCCATCTACTTTGTGAGCCGTAAGCTACAAGGAAGCGAGATCAACTACTCCCCAATTGAGAAGACTTGCGCAGGATTGGTATGGGTCGTGAGAATGTTAAAACATTACATGCAGGCTCATCCGATACAACTTATTTCCAAAATAGACCCCATCAAATGCTTATTGGAAAAGCCATCTTTGTCTATGAGGCTTGCCAAATGGTCCTTCTTCTTAGCCGAGTACGATATCAGTTATGTGTCGAGAAAGGCAGTTAAAGGAAGGGTTTTGGCAGAACACTTGGTAGATTTCCCTAGTAATGAAGAAAGGGGGCCTGAACCAAAATTCCCAGATAAAGGAATCTTTACCCTTGAGGGAGGAAATAGGTGGCAATTGTTCTTCGACGGAGCGGCCAATAAAAGAGGAAACGGTGTAGGATTGCTCTTGGTGAACCCAAAAGATGAGCACACCCCCATCGCCATCAAATTGAACTTTGATGTCACCAACAATGCCGCAGAATATGAGGCATGCACAGCCGGTTTGGAGGCAGCCTTGGAAAGGAATGTTAAGGAGCTGGAAGTATACGGCGATTCGGCCTTGATTATCAACCAAGTCTCGAACAAATGGTAAACACTGGATCCCGGTTTGCGAAAATATCATGCCTATATAGAAGAGCTCATAGCACAATTCCAAGAGGTCAGCTTCCATTACCTGCCGAGGGACCGGAACCGTTTCGCCGACGCCCTAGCAACTTTGGCTTCATTAGTGGAAATCCCCGAGGGAAAATTGATAAAACCATTCCGGGTCGGGAGAAAGGAAAGCCCAGCATACTGCCTCGAAATCGGAGCAATCCTGGAAGAGGAAAGGAGCCATGGTACAACCAGATTTACCAATTCCTCAAAGAAGGAGAAGCTTCCTTCATGAATGAAAAGGGAGAGTATTTGCACGGGATCAAAGCCAAAGGTATGACGGCACTCAAGCGGTTGGCATCCAATTACGTCATCCTGGGGGACATCCTATACAAAAAACTCCATCAGGGCCTTCTCCTTAGATGCATAAGTGGGGAAAGGGCAAAATAACTCATGCAAGAAGTTCATGGTAGAGTGTGTGGTCCTCATATGAACGCAAGGGCATTAATGCAAACCATTCTACGGATGGGTTACTTCTGGATCTCAATGGAAACAGATTGAATGCAATTCATAAGGAGGTGTGATAAATGTCAGCGTTTCTCCAACCTCAACCACCTACCGCCTCATCATCTCTACTGCATGACTACACCATGGCCCTTCTCAACATGGGGCATAGATGTTATCGGGAAAATCTCTCCGTCTGGTAGCAATGGTCACGAGTTTGTTTTGGTAGCCGTGGATTACTTCACAAAGTGGGTAGAGGCTAAGTCATACCGGGTCCTCACCTCCAAGAAGGTGGCGGGATTTATAAAAGAGAATATCATGTGCCAGTCGGGGTCCCAAACGAGGTCATTACCGATAACGGCTCGCACTTCGAGGGTGAATGCGATCGATTATTGGGAGAATTCCGAGTTACTCGCCACAAGTCCTCCCCATATAGACCCCAGACCAATGGCGCGGTAGAAGCCGCCAACAAAACGCTTGAGAGGATCATTAGAAAGATGGCAACACGGGGAAGAGATTGGCCCGAGAAGCTACACCTAGCTTTGTGGGGCTACCGGACTTCGGTCAGAACAGCCACAGGAGAAACTCCTTTTGCTTTGACGTACGGAATGGAAGCCATGCTCCCCGCAGAATTGGAAGTACCGTCACTAAGAATTTTGTTGGAAAATAAGATCCACGAGGTCGATTGGCTTCGAAGCCGACATGATGAGCTGGCCTTGTTGGACGAACGTCGCCTGAGGGCCATGGAACACATCCGCGCCTACCAAGGGAGAATGGCGCCAGCCTTTGATAAGAAGGTAAAGCCCCGAGAGATTCGGGCAGGAGATTTAGTCCTTAAGGAAAAACCCCCGGGGAGTTCAAATCCTGATGGAAAATGGGAACCCGTGTGGATTGGTCCCTTTGTGGTACAAGAAGTCTTTTCAGGGGGCGCAATGAGGCTCGCAGACTTGGACGGCAACCCCTTTATGCACCCAGTCAATGGTGATAAGCTCCATCGTTACTTTGTTTAAAAAAAAAAGGGGGGGGGTGCTAAAAGAATATACCCACCTAGATTGAAAACCCATTTGGGAGGTCTAGAGAAAAAACAGGGTCGCATCCTAAAAATTTGTGGAGAAATGAACTACGACGACCTGAGCCCCTTAGATTTTCATTTGTAAAAGGGGAACGTAGGCAGCCAATCTTTGGTCCGGTCTAAAAAATAAATAAAAATCAAATTTGGACTTGAGCAAGAGCTCCATGAGAATGCAAATTGGCTTCATAAGTAACCATTTTCATTACAGTTAAAACACTTCTTTGATGAGTTCAAGCACGGTCTACTCTCGACCCAACTAACATGCTTAAGACATAACTAAAATACCTAAGATAAACTAATGTGTCTGCAATGGCAATGGGTGGATACATGGAAATCACCGTTCTTCGTCCCTCCACTTCTTCTTTTGACTTCTTCGGGTCTTCTTTTTCTTCACCTCAAAGATGTCAATTCCCCCTTTTCCATGATCAGAGGCTCTTCCAACGTCATCTACGAGCCCGGTCGCCCTCAAATCCGCATTGGCAGCAGCCCGAGCCCGAAAATCCTCCAGTCGTGCCCCCGCCTTAGGCATCGCGGCCATCCTCCTGTCTGCCAAAACTCTTTAGTCCTCAACAACGTCTCCAGTAATGTTACGGCCACTCGCCACAGCTTCGGTCTCCCTTAGAACCCTTCTAGGACCATAAGTCTCACCAAGAATAGCCTCACACCTCTCCTCAATGAGCCTCTGAGTCTATCCCATGGTCTGTTCATACCAGTCCAAGTACACCGTGGTCAAAACCATATTTTGGGAATCCGGGACAAGTCTTTGCAAGGTTTCTAATTCCTATAAAGTCCTTGTATATTTGGAAAAGCCCTAATAAACTCATTTTTAGATCGGGTACTAATAGTAGCCCCTCGGCGATGGTTCTTGCAAGGCAATGGATGGTCGATGATAAAAGAAGGATCCGTTCTGGAACATGAGTTTCAAAACAGATGAAAGGATCGATGGAACGGCTGAACCTTGGAGGAAACCTACGTATCCATAGGGGAATCAAGCCAAACGTAGTTCAAATCTGATGGGAAATTGGGAATGATTGTCCACTGGTGGGGAGTAACCTCTTCTGCTGGGGAGAAGTCTGATCTGTAGGAAAATGCATCTACCGGGGAAAATGCATCTACCGGGGAAAATGCAACTGCAGGGGATGATAGATGACCATGTCGGTCGGGTGGCTGAACCTTTTCAGGTTTCCTACGTATCCTTGGAGGAATCAAGCCGGTCGTAGTTCAGATATATTGGGGAAAGACGAGACATCGAACTTCTGCTGCGGATAATAAACCTACGGATACTATCTTGTATGAAGAACGAACATTCGTAAGCAATGAAGTTATTTGGGAAAAATAAAGACTACGTCGTCTAAATAATCCCAAGATGGAATGGTAAACGCAATCAGGATCGCCCGGGTTCCTGCCGATCGCGCTAAAGTAATAGATGCTGGATCTCTCGCAATTAGAAATGCCAGGGTTTCTGCCAATCACGATCGATCTAGGATGCGTATGACATAGAGGCGCCGAAGTCTCTGCAATCATACGAATCCTAAGCATATGTTTGGAAATTTTAAACGCAATCAGAAACGCCTGGGTTTCTGCCGATCGCGTTAAAATAATAGATGCTGGATCTCTCGCAATTAGAAACGCCAGGGTTTCTACCAATCACGATCGATCTAGGATGCGTATGACATAGAGGCGCCGAAGTCTCTGCAATCATACGAATCCTAAGCAAATATTTGGTGAAGAATGGAAATTTTAAGGGGCTTTCCGTTCCCAAAGGTAACGAATATCAGTCAAAATAGTGCTAAGGGCACCTAAAATGAATCAAAGGGAAAATATCAGGGGAAAAAATGGGATTTTATCTGAAGGGACAAGGTTGGCCGCGTGGCCAAGGTCACTGAATTGCAATAGTGGCCACGTGGCCAAGGACGCTGAGTGGTCAGATCTCCTTCACGCGGATCGCTGATCTGACGGCTGGGATTGCGAGGGCAGAAGTGGCCGCGTGGCCAAGGTCGCCGTCGGGCTGACTCCTTGGTCACATCACCCAGAAACCCTCCCTCTTCTTCTTCTTCCTTCTTCTTCCTTCTTCTTCCTCCTCTATTGTTGCCGAGTTAGAGAGAGAAAATTGAGTTTTAGAGAGAAAAAGCTAGGATTTGATATTTTTTGAGGGTTTCGTTTCGAATACTTCGTTTAGAATGGCGGACTGGATCAATGAGGCTTTGTTTGGGGGTTTTCCGGGCCAAGGTGGATATGTGCCCCCACAACAAGAACAAGAACAGTGGCATGGCGATCCTCAAGGTGAGGGAAATGTAGGGGCTGACCCAGGAGCGGGTTTTGAAGCAGCGCCCTTGATACCACGGGGCGGTTTGAGACCACGAGCAGCGACTCGGAACTTTCGCGACGGCCTTCTTCGGTCAACCTTTGATCAAGACTACGATTTCTACATCGACTCGGAGCGTCACTGGTCGATGGGCCTTCCGGAGACACGAGAGGTAAATTTCAAATTTTCGCTCCTCTCATTTTCACATTTTTCGCACTTTTGTACAAAACATATATTGCTAGAATCGTAATTTGCTAGAAATGTAGATTGCTAGACATGTAAATTGCTAGGAGTGTAACATACCTGTGGTGTGTTTACCTGCAGAGGATCAAGGCTCGTGGGTCTACAGTGACTGTGGGCAAACTGTGGGCGTCTCTGTAGACACCCCGCCTTGGACCACTCACCCCGATTGCACATTTGATCTTGTGTTTCTCCCCATTTTAAGTGTTTCTCGTTAGTTTCTGTCACTTCCGTTAAGTTCCTGACTGACTTCGTTAAGTCCAGGGACTAAACTGAATGACAGGGCTGACTTTCTAGTCCATTTTGTCAGATTTGCCTTCTCTGAGTCGCGCGCCTCCGACGGGAGGATCCAGGCGCGTGCGCCTCCCGCCCCCAAAGCAGGAAGCGCTCGCCTCTGGGCGTCAGTTACAGATTTCTGGCCAGGATTCTCTCCCTTGCTCAATTTACAGGATTTTGCCAGGGAAGAATTTCTTGGTGACTGAGTTTTGGCACCAAAAACACCCCTCTTTCACCTATAAAAACCTCCCTTTACCTCCATTTTCAAGGACGGAAAAAGAACGGAAAAACTTAAGACAAAACTTTGATCAAAAGACCTTGACTTTACCAAGTTTCCTCCTCTCAAAGCATTTTCCAAAGGAATTCTCCAAGTAATTCAACGAGAAGTGTTTGAAGTTTCTTGAAGTCTAGGTAAAGCCATTTCTTTCCCTTTCTCAACTTCATCTCTTTTCTCTTTCTTTTTGATTTATCAAAGTGCAATCACCCAAATCATTTTGGAACATGACTCTAATGATCACCTCATCTCATTGAGGTTGGTTAAGGAGTTATCTCCTACATTCCAAAACTCTATTTTAAACCCCCTTTTATGATTTAAAGAAGAAGAAGAAGAACATTACCATTTATGTAGATTTTGATCAAGCAAGACCAACTTTAGTTGGGCGAGATGGGTGTTTCGGTACTTCCCATCTCGTAATCTAACTCCCGAACCTCAAAACAAAGAATCTCTGTTTTCGTAATCAAACTTAGGCTATTATCAATAGGTTTTTCTTATGTTCCTCAAAACATAGGTGGCGACTCTAAAAACAAGTTAGACATCCTAGGATAATTCACCGCTCTAGCCAAGCCGTGGTTTCCCGGGGTATCTACAGTGGCGACTCCGCTAGTGACGTTTGAGGGTTAAACTTGCATCTGATCAAAATCTACATCTTTTCTGGGCATCTGATTCCTAATGGGGGAGGCGTGCGCTTCTGGCCTCTTCAGCCTAAGGCGCGCGCATCCCGCATCAAGGACCAGAATCGCCCACTTCTTCATGTTCTTCATCTTCTTCTTCTGCTATTCTGCGCTAATCATTTCTGCAGGGGTTACAATATGAACGTAGGACCAGGGCAATCCCCTGAGTCCAAAATCTGACATTCTGACAGGTGTGACCAGAAGCGCGCGCCTCCTAATAGCATTGCGCCATGCGCGCGCGTCTCACATCAACACTCAGAGGCGCACGCTTCTGGGTTGGTTCCCAGAACAGAAACAGGTTTTAGTGACTGAGCAGAACAGTGGGGTATGGGCACAGTTGCCTGCATCAGAACAGAATTGAACCTCGGACTGTTTATTTTTATATTTTATTTACCGGTCACACGGGTGATTCGGGAGTTGTAATTTATGTGCTTATGTGTTTTTTTATCTTTCTTTTCAAAAAAATAAAAAATAAAAAAAATTGTCACGTGATAGACCTCACACTACATGCACATATTCCTATGAACTGCTCACTATCGAGTCGCACAAGTTCAACCCCAAACCCGTCGAGGCCCGTCCTAGAAAGTTTCAAGCTCCACTCGACCTTGGCTCTTTCGAAGCGGTAAACCTCAGCCCGTGGCTTAGTTCAAGACTACATGCCGGGGGTGACCTTTGAGCCTCATATTCAAGCCGAGCACAAGCCACACAATTCTAGTTAGGGTCTAACACTCCGTGACTCAAGTCAGTTTCCATGTACCGAGATTTCCCTAAACTAATGTCTTCAAATCATACATGCCAACTTGTTTAAACGGACGCAATAAAAACCCGTCCCCAAAAGTGGTTATTTTGGACGAAAATAAAAATCCGTCCCCGCATGTATGCTTTACTACATTAATTTAGTTTAATCCCGATACATGTAGGATTCACAAACGCGATGGAATCCGATGAGTATATGGGACCGCGAGATGGTCTATATACTAGTGTGACGATTCCATTATTTTTCTAGAAACTCCAAAAGGGATCCATTCCCTCCGACTTATATATAAAAAAAAAGAGTCTTTTCCTATGTGGTTCGAGTCGTGTGCCCAATTGTGTGTTCTAAGCCTCTTCGTGGACCGCAAGTGTTACTCAAGACTGACAAGGGCCTCTTCTGCAATATAGGTTCAATTGGTACTTACAGAGTCTACCGGGATTCGGCAAATCGGTTAGTCCGTGAAGAGATCACTCCAACAACTTCTACATCAACCATGACCGGCAGCAGCAACACCATGTCACTCGAACATCTTTCAACCATGGTCCAACTCCTCCAAGAGCAAGTCTCCACCCTTAATAAGGAGGCACAAAGCAAAGACGACATTTGGCAATCCCACCTTGACAGCCAAAGGGAGGCCCACGAGGCCGAGATGGAACTAATGAAAGAAAAGCTCACTAACCTTGCCAAGGGGAAGAACAAGAATAATGATGACGAATCCGAATGGACCAAGGGTTTGTTCAAAAGTCCGTATGTCAACACCCGCACCAAGAAAATGGGGGAGCCGAGTTCCGAGAATAATGAGCCCAAAATGGTGGATTCTATCATGGCCTACATCGACCAAAAATTTAATGGGCTCAACATGGGGAAAGGCTCCGACACAAGCCTTTATCAATCATCCATCCTCATGAGTACTATGGCCGCTCTTCCTGATAAGTTCAAGATGCCCGACATAAGTAAATTCAAGGGCAACTCTTATCCTATGGCTTACATTGAGACTTATATTTGGGCAATGGTTCCGAAGAAGGTCTCCCCCAAGGTGATGGCTCAATGCTTTCCTCTCACTCTCGAGGGGGCGGCAAAAGATTGGTATGCTACTCTCCCGCTCACTGTCCGTCTTGACTGGGACTCCGCCATACTTGCCTTCAAGAACCAATAGCAAGGCAACACCACTCACCGGCCCACAAGGAAAGAGCTAGAGAACACTACTCAATGAGACCACGAGTCCTTCATCGACTTCACAAGGAGATGGAATGATAAACTCTTTGAGATTGTGGAAAGGCCAAATACCAAGGAGCAAATGGACATCTTTCTCAAATGTCTCAAAATTGATCTCCGCACCCACCTAAGTGGGGCTTGCTATGTGGATTTCTCCCAAATGTATGAGGCGGGGGTCCGAATGGACGAGTTGCTCAAAGAAGTGAAGAAAAGTGCTCCTAGCTACCGCTACAAGGCTGCTTCCAACTCCACAAAAGAGGCCTCGGTCAACGCCGTCACTATCGATAAGGGGAATTACAAAAAGGTTCCTCCACCTCAAGGGAAGAAGTCCCGAAATGACTGTGTCTATACGCCTCTCCAAGGCATGACTCAAACCGAAGTGTTCGAAGTCCTCAAAGCAAAGGGTCAAGTCACACCCGTGCAAGGGTACCAACCCAAGACGGTCCACCCCAATCATGCTCACCACAAATATTGTGGCTACCACCAATATAGTGGCCACACCACCGAGGATTGCTGACACGCCCCCAGGTCCCGGGATCCCCTAATAGAACCTCGAACCCGGTGGGAGTGCCTAACGAGGAACAAGAAACTTAATGATATTTGTTTAACAAACTAACATGATATATATACTCTAGAGTAAGGAGCTATACTAGCTCACAACACGAGTTCTAGACAAGAAAATTAAAACCAAACTTAAATACATACACAGCGGAAACATGCCTAGCACATAAGCTGGAATTAAGAGTACTATACAGGATGTCTAATGACAACAAGAACTGAACAACACTGTCTACCCCAAAATAAGGAGTTACAAACCCATAATACATCGTCCTCACCAAATGTAAAAGGACACAAGCCCCAAAAGAATCACGACCTGCGAAGTAAGCTCCCAGCTATGTCGAGCCTCACTACGCACTATCCTTCCTTTGATCTAAGGAAAACAATTAAACAAGGAACGGGGTGAGATAAATCTCAGTAAGCTATTAGATGCAACTACATGACATGTTATCATGCAATTCAAGTAGATACTCAAGTAATCATATATCAAGTATCATCAAGTAACAAGTATATGAGAAGCTAAGCCACTCATCAAGTAGCACATAAGGCTAAACAAGCAACTAATAAGGATATTGCTTCCTTCCTTATTCCTCCCAAGAATACCATTGTTGTCGTAGCTTGTATTACTTTGACAATCACGATCAATAACAGGAAACTGATTATTCAGTATGTATCTGAAGACCCGTTAACCAGTGTCATTCCCAATATGAAGACTCACGAGGTGTTCAAGACAAGAGTTTAGCATTCACTTAAGTCAGGCTTATTGCGCCAACTAAGGAAGCTATGCCCTTACTATGGCCGGTAGTAAGGGGTCAAGCGGAAATATATAGGGACCCGATTGTCACTTAAACCCCAGCTCTCGCGACAAGCGTGAACCTATATATTTTCGAACAAGCAAGGAGAACCAGCTGGACTCACACAAGAAGGTACAAGTAGATATTTACTTGAACTACGGGAGAAGAACTAATCCAAAAGTAGTGGACTAGCTCAACAAGGAACATGCTTTAAGTAATCAAGAAGTCACCTTGTATCAAGTAAATGTATGCAATGTTTGCACATACACAACAAGAACATGTCTCATACACGTTAGTGCTTACTTATAGCACTTTCTAGTTCACTACCATACATATGTATTGGTGTCAAGCCATGTACAAGATTTTATTATCTTATATTCAAGTCTTAATCCATTTCTATGGATGTTCAAGTCATGTACAAGATTTTAAATGTCTTATACTTCAAGTTATAATTCCAATCTTTGGACATTCAAGCATGTATAAGAGTTATACATTTACTCTTACAAAATCCCAATCCTATTCTTAGGATGTTCAAGTCTAAGACCTTGTTCTAATGCCCCTAAGGTGCACAATCATTGGATTCAAAACAAGTATAACACATTAGTGCTTGTTCATAGCACTTTCAAGACATAAGGAAGAGATACTACTCTTATACTTAAGTTCTCATTTGAGTTCTATAAGTATTAATGTTCAAGTCTAAGTTCTAATGCCCCCAAAAGGTACAATTACACTTGCTAGGACATCTTACACCAAGGCTATATGCCTTAGGAGGGATAAGCTTTCAATCTCATTTGGATTTAAAACACTTTATTTGCAACAGGGGACCGGGCGGGCGCTCGAGTATGACCGGGCGGGCGCTCATCCAAGATTTCTGAAACCCATAACTTTCTGTTGAAAAGGGCGGGCGCCTGGTCACTAACCGGGCGGGCGCCTGGTCCTATTTTCAGCAAACACAATTTTCTTTCCCAGGCTTAGGATTCTCCGTCCCGAGCGTAGGAGTAACTTTTACTAACATTATAACAATACCCAGGGCATAGAAGCATACTTCAAAACAAATTGTTCAAGTATAATTTCCCTTTTTACCAAGTCTTTTATACTCCCCTTGTCCCACAATTACAAGTACCACAAAAATCATCCCAAACACAAAATTAACATTCACAAGTATCGAGAATAACATTTATGCATGTTATTACAAGCAAGGGGGAGCTAATAACTTACCTAGTCAAAAATCAAGTTGACCCAAACTTATTTCTGTTCGGCCTGGAACGCTCTATTCAATGCCACGAATATTAATCCGGGATCAGAATCAAGAACGGGGGGATAATTAAACTCGAGGAGTCGAGAATAGGGTAAACTTTTAACCCTAACTTTGAAACAGAGAAGGAACGAGAAGAAAATTAAGAATTGCCTTCTCTGACAACCCAAACAACATGATATACTTTGAAACTTTCAAACAATTGCACTTAGGCCCCTCAAGTTCCACTTTTAACAAAAAGGCCCCTAAAGTCAAAATTTCACAAATGACCCAAAAGTCAAAACTAGACATTTAATCACCTTAACTATTTAAAGCAGTTAAAAATTTAACCCAAGTAAAACTAACACATAATATGCCAGTTCAAGAATTTAACAAGTATGTCAAGTATTTAACAAGAAATTCGATGGGTGTTACATCCTCCCCACCTTAAAGAAAATTCGCCCACGAATTTTACTTACCAAGGTTTTCAAATAGGCTCGGGTATTTATCTCGCATCTCTTTCTCGGTTTCCCAAGTAGCCTCTTCTATTTCATGATTTCTCCAAAGGACCTTCACAATAGGAATCCTTTTGGTACGCAAGACTTTCTCTTTCCAGTCAAGAATTTCAACAGGCTGTTCCTCATAAGATAAATCAGGCTGAAATGGAATAGCCTCATACTCAAGAACATGTGATTCATCTGCCATATACTTGCGAAGCATAGATACATGGAACACATCATGAATACCCGATAAAGAAGGAGGTAAAGCCACTCTATAAGCCAACTTACCAACTCTTTCAAGAATCTCGAATGTACCGATATAACGAGGAGATAACTTTCCTTTCTTCCCAAATCTCTTTATACCTCTACGAGGAGAGACCTTCAAGAATACAAAGTCACCTACCTGGAATTCAAGATCCCTTCTACGATGATCTGCATAACTCTTTTGTCTACTCTGAGCTGTGCGCAATCTATCTCGAATAAGTTTCACACTTTCAACTGATTGTTGAACCATTTCAGGACCCAAGAGTCTAGCTTCTCCCACTTCATCCCAGCATATAGGAGATCGACATTTTCTGCCATAAAGAGCCTCATATGGAGCCATTTCAATGCTAGACTGAAAACTATTATTATAAGCAAACTCAGCCAAAGGAAGATGAGTATCCCAACTGCCTTTGAAATCCACAACACAAGCACGCAACATATCCTCGAGAATCTGTATAAGTCTCTCAGATTGCCCATCAGATTGAGGATGAAAAGCAGTACTGAAATTCAATTTAGTACCCATAGCACCCTGAAGAGCCTGCCAGAATCGAGAAGTAAAACGAGGATCTCTATCAGATACAATACTCACAAGAACCCCATGCAGTCAGACTATCTCCTGAACATACAAAGATGCCAACTGAGACAATGAATATCCCATAGAAACTGACAAGAAGTGAGCTGACTTAGTCAACCTGTCCACTATAACCCAAACAGCATCATGGCCTCGTCTGGTACGTGGCAAACCAGTCACAAAATCCATAGTAATATGCTCCCATTTCCACTCTGGAATTTCCAATGGTTGCAACAAACCTGCTGGACGTTGATGTTCCACCTTTACTTATTGACAAGTCAAACATTTGGAAACATACTCAGCAATTTCTCTTTTCATATTGTTCCACCAGAAATGTTTCTTCAAGTCTTGGTACATTTTTGTGCTTCCAGGATGGATAGTATACTTGGCTTTGTGAGCATCTTCAAGAACTTTCTTCTTAATCTCAAGATCAACTGGAATACAAACTCGACCTCGAAAGGTAAGAATTCCATCACTGTTGAAAGAAAAATCTGGTTGCTTCCCTTCATTCATTGCACTAATAATTTTCTGAAATTCAGAATCAATTACCTGAGCTTCTTTGATCTGTTGGAGTAAGTCTGAAGTAGCCTTTATATTAGCAATGATAATTCCATGATTTGATTCACAAGGACTCCAATCACACAAGTCTTCAAACATCTTCCATTCACGAATCATCAAGCAAGAAATATAAGTCTTTCTGCTCAGTGCATCTGCCACAACATTGGCCTTTCCTGGATGATAAAGGATAGTACAATCATGATCCTTCAATTTCTCCATCCATCTACGTTGTCTCATATTAAGCTCTTTCTGAGAAAACAAATACTTCAAGCTTTTATGATCTGTAAAGACTTCAAATTTGGTTCCATACAAGTAATGCCTCCATTTATGCAAACCAAAAATAATTGCAGCCAACTCTAAATCATGAGTAGGATAATTCTTTTCATAAGGAGATAATTTGCGAGAAGCATAAGCTATTACCTTGCCATCTTGCATCAGAACACAACCCAATCCTTCTTTAGAAGCATCAGTATAAACCATGAAATGCTCAGAACCACTAGGCAAAGCCAAGACTGGAGCTGTAGTCAAACGCCTTTTCAACTCCTGAAAACTTGCTTCACATTTGTCATTCCACTCAAAAGAAATAGCTTTTCGAGTCATATTAGTCAATGGAGTAGCAATCTTGGAGAATCCCTCAATGAATCTCCGATAATAACTAGCCAAGCCCAAGAAACTACGGATCTCTGTCACTATAGTTGGCCTTTTCCAATTTACAACTGCTTCAACCTTGGAAGGATCTACTGCAATACCAGTAGCAGACACAACATGTCCCAAGAATGAAACCTCTTTTAACCAGAAAGCACATTTGCTGAATTTTGCAAATAATTGTTTCTCACGAAGAACTTGTAATACCACTCTGAGATGTTGTTCATGCTCAGCCCGTGATTTAGAATACACAAGAATGTCATCAATGAATACCACCACGAAACAATCAAGATATGGCTTGAAGATACGGTTCATCAAATCCATAAATACAGCTGGAGCATTTGTCAAACCGAATGGCATAACAATAAATTCATAATGCCCATACCAGGTACGGAAAGCTGTCTTTGGTATATCCTCAGATCTGATTTTCAACTGATGATAACCACTTCTCAAGTCAAGCTTCGAATACACTACTGAACCTTGAAGTTGATCAAACAAGTCATCAATATGAGGTAACGGATATTTGTTCTTGATAGTTACCTGATTAAGATCTCTGTAATCAATACACAATCGCAGAGTCCCGTCTTTCTTTCTGACAAATAACACTGGTGCACCCCACGGTGATACACTAGGCCTAATGAAGCCCCTTTCAAGCAATTCCTCAAGCTGTGTTTTTAACTCTCTCAACTCAGCTGGAGCCATTCTATAAGGTGCTTTAGAGATTGGTGCTGTACCTGGTAATAACTCAATACAGAACTCAAGTTCTCGATCAGGTGGCATGCTATACTCAGAAGAGAACACATCTGAAAATTCAGACACAACAGGAATATCTTCCATCTTGGGAATAGATAAACTCTGATCAAGCACACATGCGAGATACCCGGCACAACCACGACATAAAAGTTTTCTAGCTTTTAAAGCAGAAATAACATGTATAGCATATAAAGGCCTATCACCTTCAAAGGTAAAATCAGGCAAACCAGGAATAGAAAAAGTTACTACTTTTCTATAACAATCAACAGATGCATGATGCACATAAAGCCAATCCATGCCAAGAATCACGTCAAAGTCCCTTATAGGTAACACGATTAGGTCAGCAAGAAGGGCATGATCACCCACAAGAACCTCACATTTCTTGTAAACCTCAGATGCAAACATGCAATCTCCCATAGGGGAAGATACTTCTAGCACATAAGGCATAGAATCAGGAAGAACATGCAAATGCGACACAAAATGAGATGCCACATAAGAATGAGATGAGCCTGGATCTATCAAGACTCGCGCTCTCGTACTAGAAAGTAATATAATACCTCCTATGACCGCAGAAGACTCAGCTACACCCTGCTGATCTAAAGCGAACACTCGACTCTGAACTTTTGGTCGACCCCCACTATCTCTCTTGGAACCTGAGGCCTATTGACTTGTACCCCCAACTTGATTTCCTCTACTTTTAAGACAATTCTTAGCAAAGTGCCCAGTTTCACCACACACTAAACACTTTCCTTGCTTTAGCCAACACTTGTCTTCAGAATGGCCATCTTTCGAACAAAAACCACATACTCTCCTGGGACCTTGGACTGTTGTCCTCGAACCAGTTGATACACTACCTTTGCTTTCAGTTAGCTGTCGGAATCGACGATCTTGGCGGCCAGATTTACCACCTTTAGAACCAGATCCCTGAGTTTTCTCTGATACACGACCAGTCATGGTTGTTCCCAACTTCACCTTGTGTTCTTCGATATCATTTTCAATAGTATAAGCCTTCTCCACTGCTTGATGATAACTAGTGAGCTGTAGAGAAAGAAGTTGCTTCCTATACTCAGTCCTCAACCTTTTAACAAACCTCTGTGCCTTCTTGGCTTCGTTTGGAACTAAGTGATCACAATACCTCACCAATTCTGTGAACTTGGTTGAGTATTGCCCCACTGTCATGCTTCCTTGCTCCAGATTAAGAAATTCCATCTCCTTTCTGTCTTGGACCACTGTTGGAATAAATTGTGGCTTGAATGCTTTAAGAAAATTCTCCCATGTCTGTGGTACATGTTGGGTATGCTTACTTCTTAACCCTCCTATTTATGTTAGAAATGATTGATACCATCACCTTAGAGTATTTTATGGACTTTAGAACCCTATGTAAGAAGTTTTATAACTTCATTTTTTAGCATAGTCCATTTTATAGTATAGGCTTAGAATATAGGACTTGGAGCGAAGAAGGAATGAAGATCTAAAGCAAGACTGTGGTTACTGCGCAGGACTCTCTGCGCAGGACATCACTGCGCAGGTCTCCTCTGCGCAGCATTCAACCTTGCACAGTTTTCATTGCATTCAGATCACCTTAGCAAGGATTCATTTCGCTACGCAGAATGTTCTCTGCGCAGGTCGCCACTGCGCATAGATATCTTGCGCAGACCTTGACCCTTCTCAGTTTTCAAGATATTACTTCCTAAACTCTCAAGAGATCTCTGTGACCAAGCATGGTGCGCATGCTGCTCATGCGTTGAATCCATGCGCGCCGGTAATGCGCATGCCTTTGTGCGCGGACACAACCTTGGTCAAGCTCCTCATCTCCTGATCTCACATTCTAGAAAGCTTGGAAAACGCTTAAAAGATGCACGCTTATTAAAAAGCTGAGGTGTGCACAAACGACAAAATAAGCACACTCAGCAAAACCATTGGTGGAGACACGCTTCAAAGAAATATCTCAAGTGAAGACAGCTGTCAACCTTCTAGAAGAAGCTTTTGAATCTGGTCTTCATGCTCAGTCTCCAACGGCTCTATATACCTGCGCACCAATCATATTGTGCCAGGTCATCATCTTTGATCAGAGCCCCAACGGCTATAAAGGACAGCTGCGCGCCAATCACCTTGTGCCAGCTCATTGTCCTTGCTCAGAGCTCCAACGGCTATATTCAAGCTCTCAGCTATAAATAGCCTGCTCATCTTCATTTCCAAGCTGCCCTTGAAGCTGCCTTTTGATTCAGCCCCTTCATCGGCCCTTGATCATCTTCTTTGATCAAGCTCCCTTTGTTGGCCATTATGCTCCAGAGCTCGAGTTTCATGCTTCACTGAGAAACCATGAAGATCTGAAGTCTGCTGCTTAGTTTTTCCAGATTTTTTAGAACAGCCTTCAAGATCTTCAAACCTTCAAAACTCCTGCTCATATTCACAAAGCCTATATCACCAGAATTCTTAGTGCTCTTCATCTTTCATATTCATAGAGCCCAGAATTTCTGTCACACACACACCTCTTGAAGCGTTGATCATTTTGATCTAACCTCTTGAGATACACCGGTTTAGTCTAGGATTTGTTCTTCATAGATAATAGATCTTGAGTTAGTATTGAGCTCAAATGTTGTAATTTGTAATACTCTCTCATATAATAAGATCTCCATTAGAAATCCAAGACTAACCATCTTGGTAGAGGATGTAGATCTTTCATCGATCGAACCTCTCCAAATAGCGTGTTCATTACTTATCGCATATTTCCTGCTTAACTTTTTAAGAACTGCTTTGTTTGATCTTTCAGATTACTACTCTTTGATGTTGTAATTGTTATTTCTCATTTGCCTTAGAATTCCATTTTGCGCCACTCTTTAGCCTCATACTTAGTGCGTGCGTTTTTATCTCTGCGCAGTATACCCTGTGCAGAGCTGCTTTAAATTTCCACTGTGCATTTCACACTCTTACCGCGCGCTATACTTAGCCAAACTAAGAGTTGTGCGCATCTGCCATTGAATTACAAAAGGGTTTGAAAATAATTTTAAAACGCTATTCACCCCCCCCCCTCTAGCGATTTTCACACCCTTGTTGCCCCTTTAGGGACCAACAAGTGGTATCATAGCTAACACCTTCATAAAAAATGTTTCTGTTTTTCAAGCTTAACAGCTTGGGTACCGATTCAATATGGCTTCAAATCTAGGGCAATGGCTAACTTTTCACGTATTCCTGCGCCTGCTCAAACCTCAGATCAAATTCAGAAAGCTCTCCAAACCTGGTGGATCCTCAAGCAAAGATCCGTATTCTCTATCATAAAGACTCAAAGAAAAATTTGAGTACAAGGAAAAGCAACCCTGCGCACAAAGCATCAAAGCAGTGCAGAATGGTTGATGAAGAGAACTTCGCAGAGAAGGAGCTAAGGACTCGGAGACTTGACACTGAAGACAACTATGCTGACACTGAGGATGGACTACTCTGCTTTGTGGCAAATGCTGACAATGATTCAAAAGTTGTTTCTGAAATGGAACCTGAGCATGCGCCAACTTGACAGAAGCTGCATCATCACCAACTCCGCAGCCGCGCAAGGAATCTCTCAAAGTGTGCTGATCTGAAAAGATAACTCTGCTATAGAGCGCAAGTTAATGTTTCAACTAAGCAGGAAAGATCTACTTCACTGTGCTCTCTCTCAAGCTCAGTTGATATCGACAGTAGATCCTAGACACTACTAGAGACTTTAACACTCTTAAAGGTGCGCCGAAGGAAGAGATCTCTCAGTAATATATGGTGACAACAACAAAGGGAACATAATTGGATTTGGACTAATCATAAAAGATTAAGTCTCAAGCAACCCGCTCTCCATATCACAATTATGAGATTAAGTTCTGGAATGCCATATCACTTCAACGCTATGTTACACCAAAAATGGCGTTTCTGGACTAACTTTGCTCACAAGAACTCGTAAGACCAATTTCTAATCTATTTGATCTTACCGCCATAATTTCTATTACTAATCCTTGTTTTGTAGCAATAAGCTTAAGTGAAAGCAGCTAGCGATGGTATAAGCACCATGCCAGCTTAGTAAGCAACCTGAGCAGTTTTCCTCAAGCAAGATTGCTCCGATGTCTAAACGCTTACATCCGCTTCACCTCATATGTTTGGACCGCTCACTACCGCGAAGCTTTGGACCAACCTGTGGTATCTCTATGATATCCTGGCTGCTCTCCTTCTTAATCTCCAAATATAGATGACATCAATAGAGTTCGACACTTCAATGGAACAGAATTTATGAACAACGATGTCGCTCAATGTTGTGAGAACCAACAAGAACCAACAAATGGTATTCTTCACAATTTCTCTGCTGCTGGAGTTTTGCAACAAAATGGCGTTGTGGAAAGAATCACTCGTTGATTGAGGATGGATAAACAGTGATAGTAGAAGCAGTACTTCTAAATGTACTTCTGGGAAAAAGCTGTCATCGATGCATGTTTTACTCAGAATAAAGATCCCTCATCAACAAAGCCTACATCTATACTCCATACAATCTATGGAGAGAAAGAAGAGCGCCCAACATTGCTTTCTTCAAAGTTCTTTGGCGGCAAACGCTATTAAGAAAAATTCAACGCCAAAGCAAATGAAGGTACTTTCGTTGGGTATGCCAATCAGTCTATAAGCTTTTCATGATCTTAATAAGATAAATCTCTAGTCATTTTAGTATCTGTACATGCTACTTTTTGATAAGCATTCTTTCCTTGAGCCACATTTGGCTCCCAATGATTCTGATGATTCTGCTGAGCTTTTTAGACAGGTGCGCAGTAATTCTATTCCTGCGCAGGACATAGATCAAGCAGATTCAGAATCAATCCATATCATGCACATATTATAAATGCTGCGCCTGAAGTTGCAACTCCTGATGCGCAAACACCTCCTGCGCATGATGTTTCTCCATTTCAACAAATCACCTTTAAATGATCGTGATGCTGAAGCAAATGAAATTCCCATTGATCTTCGTATTCCTATCATCGCAATATAGGGATTCGCACATCAAGAGCATCAAACTTTGCGGTGTAGCATTCGTTTATCTCTCATGTCGGATCAAAGAAGATTGATAGAGTGCTCCATGTTTTAAGATGGATCGATGCTATGCAAGAAGTGCAAGAAAAGCTCATCCAATATTTAGCGCTTCAATGGGTGTTCGGAAACAAGATGGATAAGGATGGAAGAATCACAGAATCAAAGCTAGAAAGCTTTGTATGGTCTTAAGCAATCTCCAAGAGTGGTACGATACGCTATCAATTCCTACTAGAGAAAGGCTTCAAGTGCAGTAAAATCAATATAACTCTTTTTATTACCAAGCATAATGATCATTCTTTACTTGTCCAAATTTATGTCGATGATATTATATTTGGTTCTACTAATGAGTCTTTTTGTAAGCGCTTTGAAAAGCAAATGAAAAGCAAGTTTGAGGTGAGCATGATGGGAGAAATCACTTTCTCCCTCGGGCTTAAAATCAATCAATTGAATGATGGCATCTTTATAAATCAAGCCAAGTACACAAGGGACTTAATCAAGAAGTTTGGACTTGAGTGCTAAAAGCATACGACACTCCAATGGCCACAAGCAACAAATTTAACAGACTTAAAAGGTAAAGTTGATCAGACTGTCTTGGTATGATTAACTCTCCTTTATCTTCTGCTAGCTGGCCCAGATATTATGTTGACTGGATCTGTGCGCACGATCGCTAATTCTTCTGAAGCGCACATAACTGCTGTAAAAATTATTAGATATATTTTTAGCTCTGTTAACTTTGGACTTTGATACACCAAAGATTCGAACTTTAAACTTGTAGGTTATTCAGATGCGGACTACGCAGCGTGCACAATTGACAGGAAGAGCACAAGTGGAACTTGTCATTTCCTTGGAAATCGACTTATAGCATGGGCAAGCAAGAGACAAGCTGCTGTGTCCATCTCCACTACTGAAGCAGAATATATTGCCGGTGAAAGCTGCTGCTGCCAAATCTTATGGATGAAGCAACAACCTGTGGACTATGGGATTCATGATGCGAATTATCCAACTCTCTGCGATAATATGTCCACCTTAGCAGTTTCCAATCCTAACAAGCACTATTACCCAGCTCATCAACATCTAATATCATCTCCTCAAGAATTAACAAGTGATCTTTTGAAAGGAGAAATGGGTATGCTTAATCTTAGCTAACTTGTCCATATGATTTATTGATACTAATGTATTTGCTTGATAAGTGTGCAAAATAGGTTAAGTTTCATGCGCCCTGTGCAACAACTGCGCAAACATATGTCTGCGCATGAAACAACTGTTCTGAGATTTACAGAATCTCTGCGCTATCAATGCGCTGCGCATGACTATCCATGCGCAAATCATCGTGGACCGCAGGTAAGTGTTCTATTCATTAGATTTTGCACATAGGTCCTTGACTGAAAAGTCAACGCTGAGTCACAAGGGTACTTGTGTAATTTCAATTTTCCCGCGCTTTTATTTTTTGAATTTTCTTGGGAAATTACCTTTTTACCCTTGCGCATGTCCCATTGTCATTTAATGCATACTGCAATTAATGACAGCGCCTCTCGTTTGTCTGCTCACCATTTAATGAGGAAGGTGATGCGACAGCCGTCAGCCTCTTTTCGCTGACACACGCGCGCGCAAAGACTGCGCACGCGCATTCCCCATTCGGCCACGTCACCCTGCTAACGTGCGCCCGTCCTTTCACTGACTCACCATTTATGAGGAAGTCGACTTGACAGTGACTGGCTTAGGACTTCACACGCACACGCGCACATAGGCCTACGCACGCGCGTTCCTTTTGTGACACGTGGTATTGCTATCCTGCGCCACTGCACATTTTCTCAAACTTTTATTAGCTATCGTGCGCCTAACTTCACCTTCCCTACTTAAACCGTTTCTCTCTCTCTACTTCTCTCTTCCCTTTAAATTTTCTCACTCCCTTTCTAACCTCTGCTTTAAACCCTCATCTCTCATTTCCTGTTCTTTTCAACTTCAACCTTCCTTCTTTCTAAACCATTTCAATGGCGCCTAAGAAAACCAAAACTCAACCAGAAATCATCATCTCCGACTCTTCTTCGCACTCCAACTCTGGAAACTCTCACGAAGAAGAAATAGAACGACAATTAAGGCATCCAACCGTCAAAGACATGGTATGTTTCTCTATAACTCCTTATTTTTCGGCATTGTTGTTCTTGGAGGTCTCAAGACTCCCTTTTTCGATTTCTCCCTTATTTACTGATCATTTTTGAAATCGATCGTTGTGGTGTGTTCGCATTTGCCTGATCTATTCCTTCATGTAGTTTATTTCATGATCAATGGTCGTTACATGTGTTTTTCGTCAATTTCTGACTTTCGTAACTTCCTTAGCAGTCGAACCGTTTTTCTGAATTTCTGGGTTTGTTTTAATGTCGTTGACCATACTTTTTACATGGTTGACTTCGTCCTATTCACGCCGTCATTTCGATGTATTTTTTTTGTTGAATTTTGTCAACTTTCGTTTTTCTGTGTTTTCGGGTGTTCTTCATGTTCTTAAAAAAAAATTATTATTTTATTTAGTCTATTTTTCACCCCCCCATCTTTGTGCTCTGCGCACAGTTTCCTGCGCATAGTTCTCTGCGCATTTAGTTGTATCTATTTTTCTGCGCATACTTCTTTACTAATATTTATTTTCTGTGCGCACGATCCCTCTTCGTATGCATTCTTATTTATTGCGCACCCTCTAGTTTCTACGCATATTATTTTATGGAACTTGTGCCAAGGTATATCTGCATTACTTGCATAAACGCACAGCTCCATATGCAATAGGTTGTCTAATTCTATCTATTGTCTTACGCAGGGACACGTTTATTTCATTCTGGGTTGGGAACTTATTCAAGCTGATCTCTCATTAGACGCGATTGGTCGTCATCTGCTTCATCTTCTCAGCACCTCCGGCATTCTTCCATTATTCACTCTTGAGCAATCTTTCATAGTGCCTGCGCTGTTAGATGAATTCTTCAAGACAGCAAGGGTTGTTCCTGCACAACTTGAAGGCAAGACAACTGACATGATCATGGCCACCGTTCAGCGCTGTGATATAATGATTCACCCCAATCACATTCGCAGCCTCCTAATCTTCAATGTTGATAGTTCTTCAGTCAACTATGATGAGGCTCATCAAAATGCGCTTGCTCAGAAGCTCATGGGCATCCCTTCTCTTAACAAGAAGTGGCCGATGTATGATCGAAAGGAATTTGGTGAGGTGATGTATCACCTGTGCACCCTAATCGGAGATTCCCTCAACTGCAAAAATGGAAATAATGGCCATTTCATCTCTAAGCAGTGGGAATACTGCGCAGCCATCTTCAACGAAGATCAACTAGACTGGCCGCAGATAATATTCAACGAGATTGTGAAAGGGATGACAAGCTATGAGAAGAAGCTGAACACAGGGAAGCCCAAGTACCGAACTCACTGTAGGCTGCTAACCAAACTCCTATTGACTTATGGTGAACTGGCCACCTATGTTGAAGAAAAGTCAATCACGAAGCAGTCCTGCGATGCAAAGTACTATTCCAGAGTACACCTTCAAAATTTGCGCAGTGAGATAGGCAACGCCGATTACTATGAAATCTGGCTGTCTGATGCCATTCCCAACAAGGAACCCTGGATAGGCCCAATTCCTGTGGTCAAATCCAAGAAGAGTGCAGGAAGATCTTCAACGGATGCTGCGCAAGAGACCGCAGAAGAAGCGTACAATCGCAAGGGGAAGGGCATTGCTCAGCCCAATCGCAAGGGAAGGGCATATTCCTTTGGTAATCTCCTTTCTTCAAAGAGGCTAGATCCTACCAGCATTCCAGCTCCTGCTCCCTCAAAGCCAACCACAATGAAGCGCAAGGCTGCTTTCCGTGGTGATTCAGATGATGATGCTGTTGAGGGGGAGCAGATGCACAAAGCCTCTCAAGAAGCCATCCCCAGTGCTGATATCGCACATACCTCTCCTCGTCTCAAGCAGAAGGTGCGCAGCAGTGCTAAAGGATTGAAGAAGCGCCGCACTAGTTCCGCAGCCACCGACAGCAGTAATTCTTCTCCAGTTCAACCTCCATCTTCAGCCCCTGAGACTCCTACCTCCTCAGCTGAGCTGCGCCAGATCGTGCAGAGCTTGCATTCTATTCAAGCGAATCAAGTCGCTACGCAGCTGCAGCTTAATCAACTCCTTACTGCTCAAACTGCTTTATTATATCGACTTGATATGCAGCGTTTGGAGATTGATACCATTAAGGGGGAGAAAGCTGCCAAAGAAGAAGCAAAGGCAAAGGAAAGCACGGAGAGTGCTAAAGCAAAGGCAAGTCCATCTAAGCCTGCGCAAGAAAAAGTTCCTATCTCTTTGGAACATCTTATCCTGGACTCCCTGAAATCCATCAGCGCTCAGCTTGAAAATGTCAGCGCACAACTCAAAAATGTGTGCACCTTTGGAGCGCTTGATGGTGGACTCAGGGACATTCTGAAAAAGCTCAAGAAAACCCTTGCAGATGGGTTACAAAGAGGATTTGATGACCTTCAAGTTCAGATGGTGGCTCAGATAGAGAAGATTGAACAAGGAGGCTCTGCGCATAATATTGAAGAAGTACGTCGATGCATTGCTAAGTCTATGACAGATTTTTCCGTGGCGTTCAACGACAAATTTGACTACGCAATGTTAGACATTCAAGCAAGCGTCAACACTCAGCGCCTCCATACCGACTCAAGATTAGAAGCTACGCAAACTGCCATCCTGACGGACAGCAGAGCAAGGTTCAGAGAGCTAGTGGATGACAACGCTGATATGCACAGAGGAATGAACACGTATGTTGGTAAAGCTGTGGAGTTCCAGGACAAATTTCAAAATTTAAAGGTGGAACTCATGAACAAATTCAACGGTCTTCAGAATGAGATGCGCGAAGCCCTGCAACGGATCAACATAGATTAGATTTCTCTGTAAGTATTTTGTTATTTTTTGGAACCTTTTTGATTCTCGTTGCGCAGTATATGTTTTTATGCGCTTTTATTTTGTGCGCTTTTGTATTTTTTTTGCGCACCTCTTTTGATTTTCCTCTTTAAAACTTGTAATCTCTAACAGTCAATCCTTCAAAGTTTTAATGAGAAGAATGCATCATAAAGCTTTCACAAAAACCTTGTTCAATTCAAATCATTCGTTTGTGGAACATTGAATGCATTATTACTTAAACTCATGCGCATAATCTTAACTGCTCATGTCTTCTACGCATGATGTTTAAACATTCAGTTTAAACGCATACTTAAAACTTCATCTCACATTATTTGTATGCTCCGAATGTCATTTTTATCTATCCTATCTTGTAAGTTCTTAATCTTTTGGATAGAATAGAAATCTATAGCACTGGCTAGTGTGTGCATTGACTTGAGGCATGATTTACCATTCACATTTTTATGGACATGTTATTATCAAGTACAAAGAATTGCCTTTGCTATAGTAGGTAATGGCATCAATCCTTTAGGGGGAGATTGTTGGGTATGCTTACTTCTTAACCCTCCTATTTATGTTAGAAATGATTGATACCATCACCTTAGAGTATTTTATGGACTTTAGAACCCTATGTAAGAAGTTTTATAACTTCATTTTTTAGCATAGTCCATTTTATAGTATAGGCTTAGAATATAGGACTTGGAGCGAAGAAGGAATGAAGATCTAAAGCAAGACTGTGGTTACTACGCAGGACTCTCTGCGCAGGACATCACTGCGCAGGTCTCCTCTGCGCAGCATTCAACCTTGCACAGTTTTCATTGCATTCAGATCACCTTAGCAAGGATTCATTTCGCTACGCAGAATGTTCTCTGCGCAGGTCGCCACTGCGCATAGATATCTTGCGCAGACCTTGACCCTTCTCAGTTTTCAAGATATTACTTCCTAAACTCTCAAGAGATCTCTGTGACCAAGCATGGTGCGCATGCTGCTCATGCGCTGAATCCATGCGCGCCGGTAATGCGCATGCCTTTGTGCGTGGACACAACCTTGGTCAAGCTCCTCATCTCCTGATCTCACATTCTAGAAAGCTTGGAAAACGCTTAAAAGATGCACGCTTATTAAAAAGCTGAGGTGTGCACAAACGACAAAATAAGCACACTCAGCAAAACCATTGGTGGAGACACGCTTCAAAGAAATATCTCAAGTGAAGACAGCTGTCAACCTTCTAGAAGAAGCTTTTGAATCTGGTCTTCATGCTCAGTCTCCAACGGCTCTATATACCTGCGCACCAATCATATTGTGCCAGGTCATCATCTTTGATCAGAGCCCCAACGGCTATAGAGGACAGCTGCGCGCCAATCACCTTGTGCCAGCTCATTGTCCTTGCTCAGAGCTCCAACGGCTATATTCAAGCTCTCAGCTATAAATAGCCTGCTCATCTTCATTTCCAAGCTGCCCTTGAAGCTGCCTTTTGATTCAGCCCCTTCATCGGCCCTTGATCATCTTCTTTGATCAAGCTCCCTTTGTTGGCTATTATGCTTCAGAGCTCAAGTTTCATGCTTCACTGAGAAACCATGAAGATCTGAAGTCTGCTGCTTAGTTTTTCCAGATTCTTTAGAACAGCCTTCAAGATCTTCAAAACTCCTGCTCATATTCACAAAGCCTATATCACCAGAATTCTTGGTGATCTTCATCTTTCATATTCATAGAGCCCAGAATTTCTGTCACACACACACCTCTTGAAGCGTTGATCATTTTGATCTAACCTCTTGAGATACACCGGTTTAGTCTAGGATTTGTTCTTCATAGATAATAGATCTTGAGTTAGTATTGAGCTCAAATGTTGTAATTTGTAATACTCTCTCATATAATAAGATCTCCATTAGAAATCCAAGACTAACCACCTTGGTAGAGGATGTAGATCTTTCATCGATCGAACCTCTCCAAATAGCGTGTTCATTACTTATCGCATATTTCCTGCTTAACTTTTTAAGAACTGCTTTGTTTGATCTTTCAGATTACTACTCTTTGATGTTGTAATTGTTATTGCTCATTTGCCTTAGAATTCCATTTTGCGCCACTCTTTAGCCTCATACTTAGTGCGTGCGTTTTTATCTCTGCGCAGTATACCCTGCGCAGAGCTGCTTTAAATTTCCGCTGTGCATTTCACACTCTTACCGCGCGCTATACTTAGCCAAACTAAGAGTTGTGCGCATCTGCCATTGAATTGCAAAAGGGTTTGAAAAGAATTTTAAAACGCTATTCACCCCCCCCCCCTCTAGCGATTTTCACACCCTTGTTGCCGACCAACAGTACACCTTCCAGTTCCCAGCTTTTACTCAACACTTGCCACCAATGTTCAGCAGCTTTCTCAAGTTTAAAGGTTGGAAAGGTTACCTTATCACCACCTGCACATCTCAAGGCTGTAAAGATCTTCTCAATACTTTCAATCCACTCCTCAGCCTTCTTAGCATCAAATTCCCCGTCAAAGTTGCGAGGTTTCAACTTCAAGAACCTTGTAAGGCGATTAGGATAATCCCAGTCTACATTATCAACCATTTCTTCTTGAGGAGTTATAGATCTCAGCTGATTACTACCACTTGTACCTTCAGAACTCATTGTACCTGTAGGTAAACACTCAGCGTTATTAATAACACCCCAAGACTCACCCATACCTAGGCCATAGACCCTATCCAGACTTAGAGAAAACCAAAGTAGCTAAACAGGGTAGCTAAACCAGGGTAGCTCTGATACCAACCTGACACGCCCCCAGGTCCCGGGATCCCCTAATAGAACCTCGAACCCGGTGGGAGTGCCTAACGAGGAACAAAAAACTTAACAAGAAACTTAATGACATTTTTTTAACAAACTGACATGATATATATACTCTAGAGTAAGGAGCTATACTAGCTCACAACACGAGTTCTAGACAAGAAAATTAAAACCAAACTTAAATACATACACAGCGGAAACATGCCTAGCACATAAGCTGGCATTAAGAGTACTATACAGGATGTCTAATGACAACAAGAACTGAACAAGACTGTCTACCCCAAAATAAGGAGTTACAAACCCATAATACATTGTCCTCACCAAATGTAAAAGGACACAAGCCCCAAAAGAATCATGACCTGCGAAGTAAGCTCCCAGCTATGTCGAGCCTCACTGCGCACTATCCTTCCTTTGATCTAAGGAAAACAATTAAACAAGGAACGGGGTGAGATAAATCTCAGTAAGCTATTAGATGCAACTACATGACATGTTATCATGCAATTCAAGTAGATACTCAAGTAATCATATATCAAGTATCATCAAGTAACAAGTATATGAGAAGCTAAGCCACTCATCAAGTAGCACATAAGGCTAAACAAGCAAGCTAATAAGGATATTGCTTCCTTCCTTATTCGTCCCAAGAATACCATTGTTGTCGTAGCTTGTATTACTTTGACAATCACGATCAATAACAGGAAACTGATTATTCAGTATGTATCAGAAGACCCGGTAACCAGTGTCATTCCCAATATCAAGACTCACGAGGTGTTCAAGACAAGAGTTTAGCATTCACTTAAGTCAGGCTTATTGCTCTAACTAAGGAAGCTATGCCCTTACTATGGCCGGTAGTAAGGGGTCAAGCGGAAATACATAGGGACCCGATTGTCACTTAAACCCCAGCTCTCGCGACAAGCGTGAACCTATATATTTTCGAACAAGCAAGGAGAACCAGCTGGACTCACACAAGAAGGTACAAGTAGATATTTACTTGAACTACGGGAGAAGAACTAATCCAAAAGTAGTGGACTAGCTCAACAAGGAACATGCTTCAAGTAATCAAGAAGTCACCTTGTATCAAGCAAATGTATGCAATGTTTGTACATACACAACAAGAACATGTCTCATACACGTTAGTGCTTACTTATAGCACTTTCTAGTTCACTACTATACATATGTATTGGTGTCAAGCCATGTACAAGATTTTATTATCTTATATTCAAGTCTTAATCCATTTCTATGGATGTTCAAGTCATGTACAAGATTTTAAATGTCTTATACTTCAAGTTATAATTCCAATCTTTGGACATTCAAGCATGTATAAGAGTTATACATTTACTCTTACAAAATCCCAATCCTATTCTTAGGATGTTCAAGTCTAAGACCTTGTTCTAATGCCCCTAAGGTGCACAATCATTGGATTCAAAACAAGTATAACACATTAGTGCTTGTTCATAGCACTTTCAAGACATAAGGAAGAGATACTACTCTTATACTTAAGTTCTCATTTGAGTTCTATAAGTATTAATGTTCAAGTCTAAGTTCTAATGCCCCCAAAAGGTACAATTACATTTGCTAGGACATCTTATACCAAGGCTCTATGTCTTAGGAGGGATAAGCTTTCAATCTCATTTGGATTTAAAACACTTTATTTGGACCAGGGGACCGGGCGGGCGCTCGAGTATGACCGGGCGGGCGCTCATCCAAGATTTCTGAAACCCATAACTTTCTGTTGAAAAGGGCGGGCGCCTGGTCACTAACCGGGCGGGCGCCTGGTCCTATTTTCAGCAAACACAATTTTCTTTCCCAGGCTTAGGATTCTCCGTCCCGAGCGTAGGAGTAACTTTTACTAACATTATAACAATACCCAGGGCATAGAAGCATACTTCAAAACAAATTGTTCAAGTATAATTTCCCTTTTTACCAAGTCTTTTATACTCCCCTTGTCCCACAATTACAAGTACCACAAAAATCATCCCAAACACAAAATTAACATTCACAAGTATCGAGAATAACATTTATGCATGTTATTACAAGCAAGGGGGAGCTAATAACTTACCTAGTCAAAAATCAAGTTGACCCAAACTTATTTCTGTTCGGCCTGGAACGCTCTATTCAACGCCACGAATATTAATCCGGGATCAGAATCAAGAACGGGGGGATAATTAAACTCGAGGAGTCGAGAATAGGGTAAACTTTTAACCCTAACTTTGAAACAGAGAAGGAACGAGAAGAAAATTAAGAATTGCCTTCTCTGACAACCCAAACAACATGATATACTTTGAAACTTTCAAACAATTGCACTTAGGCCCCTCAAGTTCCACTTTTAAAAAAAAGGCCCCTAAAGTCAAAATTTCACAAATGACCCAAAAGTCAAAACTAGACATTTAACCACCTTAACTATTTAAAGCAGTTAAAAATTTAACCCAAGTAAAACTAACACATAATATGCCAGTTCAAGAATTTAACAAGTATGTCAAATATTTAACAAGAAATTCGATGGGTGTTACAATTGCTTCGTTCTCCGCAATGTCATTCAAGATCTCATAGATAAGAAAGAATTTGTAGTGACTAATGGCGAACATGTCAATGTAATAGAGATAGGAGAACTCGAGGGGACCACCCATTCAATCCCAATTGTGAATGGGGGCCTCAATGTTATGAATAAACTTGACAATTCTTGCTATGTTGTAACTTACGATGAGGTAATGAGGGAAGTACTAGAGAATAGGAAAAAGAAGCAAGATGGGAACGTCAACATGCTAACTCGATCCGGTCGAGTCATAGCAAGCAACCCTTCCACTTCCGCACCGAGCTCCTCTTCTCAAAGGCCACAAGCTCGCGACACTCCCGAAGATCCTCTACTTGTCCAACTCAAGAAAACTCAAGCTAACATCTCTATTTGGGACCTCATTGCATCCTCAAAGAAACACCGAGATCTTGTCATCCGCAATCTCGATGATACATCAGTTTCTCCCGATACTACTCCCGAGGACCTCACGGCAATGATCGGTCACATTCATTTTGGCAACGTCATCACCTTTGCCGATATGGACCTTCCACCATTTGGTTCCGATCACAACGAGGCTATTTACCTCAAGGTACGAGCAAGGGAGAGGCCCATCTCAAGAGTCTTAGTGGATGGTGGTTCCGCACTCAACCTCATGCCTAGCAGAATCATGGGCATACTGGGGCTTAAGTATTCTGATTTGAAGCCTTCTACTCATGTAATCTGAGGTTATGACAGCACCGCCCGTACAGTCATGGGCATGATCGAAATAGACATCGAGTTTGGGATCATGGTCATGTCCGTTCCATTCCAAGTGCTTGATATCCCGGCCTCGTTCAACTTGCTTTTGGGCTGACCATGGATTCATAGTTCTAAGGCCGTCCCGTCAACTCTCCATCAATGTGTCAAGATCCGAAATGGTGATGAAATAGTGACCGTCATGGCCGAAAACGTCACTATCCACAGAAAAGGTGAGCCTGTCCACCAAGTTCAGCGTGGTCTACCAGACTCCACTCTCTCCGGCGTCTCAATCAACGCCATTGACAAAGAAGGGGGAAACGGATCATGGACCCCCAGCAATCACAAAGTCCTCCGCATGATGAGGAATATGGACTACTTCCCTGGTTTAGGCATAGGGAAATATCAACAAGGAATCCTACATCCTGTGCAAGTCCCATTTATCAAGAACACATTTGGTTTGGGGTACGAGCCTTCCAGAGGGGACTTGAAACAAGAGCAAGCGATCAAGAATGAAAAGGCCCGAGCTCGTAAAGAAGGCCGTCGTTATGAGGTCCCTAATCTAAGGCCTTACCGCAAGACGTTGAATGGTTATTTTGTCCGCCAAGGGGAAGACGTTCCATACATGATCTTTCCCGAGCCATGGGTTAACAATAAGGGTGTCAAAAAGATCGGTCTCAAAATCTTCTCCGATTGTGAGATCCAGAAATCTGAAAGGGAACCAACACCCATGTCGCCCCGTGAATGGTGGGGAAGGAAGGTGACTATAGAGTCCGAGACAGAAATTATCGTGGGGGAAGAACTGACAGATTTAGCCTCCATGTTCGAAGAGCTTGCCTTAATGAATGAATGCCAAGTCAACGCCATCCACGACACCGTCATCATGAATGAGACTATCAGTAAGATCCCGCCAAGCTCCGAGCCGATCAACATTTGGTATTCTACGAAAGGGCCCGTGGTATCCGAAGAATTATTAGTCCAAGAAATGGGTTGCATACCCCGCACAACAACAAAGGAAGAGCGGCTCACACTTACGTTCGAGTCCGAGAGTGTCTCTAATACCCTCACCCAAGAGGATTTGGAGGCCATAGCCGAGCGTGTGTTTCCTTTCTTTGCTAATGAAAAATTTGATATTTCTGAGTACCCTGAGATTGCAAACATCATAAATGATGAATTTACTAATAATGAACTTAACGAACAAGTTAATAACGATTCAAATTATGATGAAATAGACCACGAAAACACAACATACTTAAATGAACTTGCTCAACAAGTCCGTAATCGTGGTGAGAATGGTCCAGAGGCTGACGAAGAATTGCATGTTGTTAATCTGGGTACCGAAGAAAAGCCAAGAGAAACTAAGATCGGAAGCTTCTTCAAGAGGGACGACAGAGACAGATTAACTGCACTACTACGGGAGTTCGTGGATGTGTTCGCATGGTCATACAAAGACATGCCGGGTTTGGACAGAAAGGTAGAGGAGCACAGGATTCCGATCAGAGAAGATGACAAGCCAGTAAAGCAGAAGCTCAGAAAGATCAAGCCAGAATGGTCTCTGCAAGTCAAAGAAGAGATTGAGAAGCTCCTCAGTGTGGGTTTCATCAAGGTTATCGAGTATCCGACATGGTTAGCCAACATCGTGACAGTCAGAAAGGCAAATGGCAAGGTTCGAGTTTGCGTGGACTTCCGGGATTTGAACAAACCTTCCCCAAAGGATGATTTTCCACTCCCTAACATCGACATGATGGTCGACTCCACTGCTGCCTATGAGGTTCGCTCCTTCGTGGATAGGTTCGCCGGATACAATCAGATTCTCATGGCCGAAGAAGATCAACATAAGACAGCCTTCACAACACCGTGGGGTACCTTTTGCTACACAGTAATGCCATTTGGGTTAAGAAACGCTGGGGCTTCCTACCAAAGAGCCGTGACAGACTTGTTCCACGATATGATTCACAAAGAAATCGAGGTCTATGTGGACGACATGATCATTCACTCCAAAGGGACCGATGGTAAACATTTAATCGATCTCCGCAAGTTCTTCGAAAGGCTTCGTCAACACAAGATGAGGCTCAACCCTGCAAAGTGCGCGTTCGGGGTTATCCGAGGCAAAGTCCTTGGTTATATGGTCACTGAAAGGGGAATTGAAGTAGACCCCTCCAAAATCAAGGCAATCATTGACATGCCTCCTCCAAAGACGCAGAAAGAGATCAAAGGTTTCATGGGCAGACTGCAGTACATCAGTCGGTTTGTGCACCAACTCACTTCCATGTGTGAGCCAATCTTTAAGCCACTCATGAAGAATGTGGCTCTAGAATGGACCGACGCGTGCCAAGAAGCCTTCGACCAAGTGAAGCATTACTTAACGTGCCCTCCTGTCCTAGTTCCGCCGCACAAGGAGAAGCCTCTTTTGCTCTATCTCACTGTCAATGATGAAGCCCTAGGGGCTATATTAGCACAAGAGCAACGAGAGTCCACAAAGGAGAACGCCATTTACTTTGTCAGTCGCCGATTCCAAGGAGGCGAAAAGAACTACTCTGTCTTAGAGAAGTCATGTGCAGCATTGGTTTGGGTCACTCTAAAGCTCAAGCACTACATGGAAGCTTTTTCGATCAAGCTAGTAGCAAAGGTGGACCTGCTCCGCTACATCTTCGAGAAGCCTTTCATGTCAACAAGAATAGCCAAATGGTACTTCATGCTCGCCGGCTACGATGTCACTTACGTCACACTAAAATCCGTCAGGGGGAAAGTGTTCAGTGACCAGCTTGCCGAATTCCCGTGTGACGAAGTGAAAGGGGAAGACGTACAGTTCCCCGACGAGCATTTAATTTGTACTGCAACCGAGGAAAATAAGTGGCAACTTTTTTTCGATGGCGCCGCCGATCAACACGGCTTTGGTATATGAATATTGCTTGTTGATCCAAAAGACATCTACACTCCCATTGCCATCCGTCTGGAATTCGAAGCTACCAACAACATTGCCGAGTACGAAGCATGCATAGCAGGGCTCGAAGCAGCTCTCAAAAGAAACGTCACGGAACTAGAAGTATTCGGCGACTCTTTACTCCTTATCAATCAGCAATCGGGTAAATGGCGAACCCAAGACCCGACTCTCCAATAGTATGGTCAGCACCTTGAAGAATTGGTTGAACAATTCCAAGAGATCACTTTCAACTACCTGCCAAGGGATAAAAATTGCTTCGCCGATGCACTAGCCACCATAGCTTCATTAGTCGAAATGCCCAAAGGGAAAATGGTGAAGCCTTTCAAAATTGCCCGAAGGAACAGTCCGGCATATTGCATGAATATCGAGATCAACGAAGTTCAAACAAACTCTCCGTGGTATTCGGATATCATGAATTTCCTCAAAGATGGCATATATCCCGAGAATAGCAATAAGAAGTCTCAAGCGGCTCTGCAAAGGCTAGCCTCTCGGTACGTACTGATTGGGGACCGAGTCTATAAAAGGCACCACGACGGGATCAATCTCTTATGCGCCAATGAGGCCGAAGCTCAAGAGATAATGTGTGAAGTGCACGAAGGAGAGTGTGGACCCCACATGAATGGGTTTATTCTAGTCAAGAAGATACTACGCATTGGTTACTATTGGAGCACTATGGAATGAGACTGTATCGAGAAAGTCAAAAGGTGTGCCAAATGCCAATTCTATGCTAATCTGCAGCATGCTCCACCCTCGCAACTTTACAATATGGTCACACCTTGGCCTTTCTCTTGTTGGGGGATAGACATCATCGGTAAAGTCCATCCTACCGAAAGCAATGGGCAGTCATTCGTCCTAGTGGCCGTCGACTACTTCACAAAGTGGGTCGAAGCACAAGCCTATCGGACCCTCAACGCCAAGAAAGTGGCCGAATTTGTAAAGATTAATATCATGTGCCGATACGGCGTGCCTCATGAAATCATTTCCGACAACGGCTCTCACTTTGAGAAGGAAATGGATGCACTTTTGGTAGAATACAAGATCACCAAGCACAAATCATCTCCTTACCGTCCCCAAGCAAATGGCGCGGTTGAAGCAGCAAATAAGACCATCGAGACTATCGTCAAGAAAATGGCCTCAACAGGAAGGGACTGGCCCGAGAAGCTACCTTTAGCATTGTGGGGCTACCGCACATCAATACGGTCAGCAACAGGAGAAACTCCTTATGCATTAGTCTATAGTTCTGAAGCCGTACTCCCAATCGAACTTGAAGTCCCATCTCTACGGGTCCTCCTCGAGAATCAAGTCAACGAGGTTGACTGGATGCAAAGTCGATATGAACAGCTAGCCTTACTCGACGAGAAAAGGTTAAGAGCACTCGAACGCACGAGGGCGTATCAGCAAAGGATGGCAAGAGCTTTCAACAAAAGGGTAAAGCCTCGAAACATCAACGTAGGAGATTTGGTCTTAAGACAACATCCTCCTAATGCCATGAATCCCCTGGGGAAATGGGGACCCCGATGGATCGGTCCGTACGTGGTCAAAAAGATACTAAGCAGCGGTGCAGTCCGGCTTGTGGATTTAGATGGTGACCAGTTACCAAAGGAGGTCAACCTCGACAAGCTCAAGAGGTTCTATGCTTAATAAACAAAGACCATTAAAAAAATAAAAAAAAATCGCTCGCTAGGTTGAAAACCCGCAAGGGCGGCCTAGGCAAAAATTAGAGCACGTGCAAAAAAAGAAGCCCGCTAGATTGAAAACCCGAAAGGGCGGTCTAGGCAAAAAACAGGGTGCACACCAAAAAAAAAAAATGGTCTTTGTTTGTTTGAACTACGAAGACCTGAGCCTCCCAACTGGAGGAACGTAGGCAACCTTCGGGTGCGGTCTAAAACATATCAAAAATACCCAATTCACTTCAAATAACAAGATGCAATTTTTATTCATCCAAATGAATTATTCAAGCCATTACAACGGATTTATTGAGCAACAAAAGACATCAAAACATTAAATCCTAAAACAAAGTGGTCTAACTGCAATCTCTTAGGGTACGAAGAAAAATCCAATTTTCTCTTAGCCTTTAAAGGACCACCCGGTCGTCTCTCAATCCTTTTATTCTTGGATAACGGAGGAGAACTAATACGCACCAAAACCCTCTGTGTTGCGGCACGTCTCTTGGCATAAAAGTCATCCAAAGGAGTGCCAAAAGGGTCAGCAAGAATGTTACTCGAATCAGCAGCGGCCTCCCTATATCTCAAAGCGCTGCTAGGCTCAAAACCCTTTCCCAACAACTCGGCACAAAGCACATCAACCCAAGTGATGCCACGATAAAGGGTGCCAAACAAATAATCCAAGTAGATCTCGGGAAGGAAGACACTCCCCCGATGCGGAGGAGCAAAAGCCCAGCGGTCGCGATCATCTCCCCAAGCCGACTGAAGCTCACTCGAGAAGTCCGGACCCATGTAAGCAACTGGACGAAGCATTCCGCCCCTCGGAAAAGGAGTTATCTGTTGGTGACCGAACTGCCGCAGAACCCGCTCTGGCTGGTAAAATGAAGAATCTCTCAAGCTGGGTACAACCACGTGCTGAAAACCAGGAGTCCATTCCACAAAAGGACGAAGACCCCAAGAAGGAGGGCACCACTCAATATCGACAGTTACCCGAGAGGCAAGGAATTCCTTCCAATCATCTTCAGATAAATCCCGGATCAACAGCTTCCTCCTATGAACAACAAAGGGAGACAAATCACCATCCGGGGAATAAATATTGAAGTGTTCTCGGAGCCATATGGTCAAGAGCAGAGGGCTTCCCCGACCCATCTTGCCCATCCTATGTAACTCATCAAGGCCGTGCAACGTCTCCCCTATAATAAGAGGGATTACACTAAATTGTTGCTCCTTGGCTTGCAAAATAATCTCAGCCAACTGCACATCCGCAGTCCTGAAGGGTGTAACAAATAGTACTTCACTAAAGAGACAAGCGGCCATGGCATTCCTTTTGAAAGATTGAACCACCGAGTCCTCCGAGTGTAAGCTGAAAAACATCGGTAACTCAGTTATGTCAATCACAGTACCGTGCAACATCTTCCTCACGTCCTCAACAGGGAGATTCAGTGACTCAACCCAAGAGTCAATGGCACCACGGTGATATTTAGGGATGGCAATCCGACCGGCCAAAGGCATGCCAAGGATAGCCCCGAAGTCATCAACAGTCGGCACCATTTCATTAGCTGAAAAGTTGAAGGTATGGCTGTCGCAATCCCAGAAAGCCACGGCAGCTCTCAACAAATCCCAATCCGGCTTCAACGTCCGCAAAGTGAAAAGAATTCGGAACCTGAAGTCTCTAATGAAGGCCTTCTTGGGATGGGTCTTGAAAGAATACACAAAAGTGCCCAATTCCTTTTCATAACCACTAACAACCTCGGCATCAAGAACAAAAGAATTAGAAGCCATGGAAAATATTGATCACAAGCAAAGTTGAGCAATAATATGATGTTCAAAAATGGCAGAAAGGAGATGTGAGAATCAAGTGGTCGAACAGAAGATGATATTATAGCTGTTGGGGTTACTTTTGGCCAGCAAATGTCAAGCCCGGAATTCCGCCTCCCAGACGCGCGCGCCACCCGCCAGCGGTCTGCAATGCGCGCGCGTCCCAAGCCCACAGAGGAAAGCGCGCGCCTCCCAAGTCTGGATCACTTCAGAAAAGGCCTCGTCAGAGATCTCCAGCCTAAATCAAAAATACGGCCCCTGTCCTCGGACACCCAGTTGGGCACACCTTCTTCTGGTCCGCCCTTAAGGCATGTCAAAAATTGAAAATAGGATAGAAACTCCCACTCAAAAATAGGCTGTCCTCCTCCAGATTCCAAACTCCCTAAGTTCTGTCACGGATGACATACCCCCCCCCAAGGGTCAATCTCAACATTTCATCCCCAGCAGGAACATTTTTCTGGTCACGGTCAACTGTGCCCACACCCCACAATTCAAAAAGTCAAGTGTGACTCCAAGTGGCACGAGACCCCAAAGCAATACTTCATCAACGAATTTCACTAACGGATTCGTCCTCAAAGGTTCACTAACGGCCTCTTCAAAGGTTCACTAACGGCCTCTCCAAAGGTTCACTAACGGCCTCTCCAAAGGTTCACTAACGGCCTCTCCAAAGGTTCACTAACGGCCTCTTCAAAGGTTCACCAACGGCCTCATCAAAGGTTTCACTAACGGATTCGTCCTCAAAGGTTCACTAACGGCCTCTTCAAAGGTTCACTAACGGCCTCTCCAAAGGTTCACTAACGGCCTCATCAATGGATTTCACTAACGGATTCGTCCTTAAAGGTTCACTAACGGCCTCTTCAAAGGTTCACCAACGGCCTCATCAACGGATTTCACTAACGGATTCGTCCTCAAAGGTTCACTAACGGCCTCCTCAAAGGTTCACTAACGGCCTCTTCAAAGGTTCACTAACAGCCTCATCAACGGATTTCACTAACGGATTCGTCCTCAAAGGTTCACTAACGGCCTCATTCAACATATTCAGCCGGCACGTTTACCTAACGAATCATGCCACCCCCTCTATCAACAAAAGCCGCTCACACAGGGAGCGCACCACTACCTCTCGCAATTTCAAATTCCTGCTTTCATCGAGTCTTTGCTTTTTCTTGGTGATGTCCTCGGCGGGTGTTTTTTAACTTTCGTCGACGCGTTTTGCTTTGCAATCCACGTCACCGAGGGGCTCTGTAGACACCCCACCTTGGACCGCTCACCCCGATTGCACATTTGATCTTGTGTTTCTCCCCATTTTAAGTGTTTCTCGTTAGTTTCTGTCACTTCCGTTAAGTTCCTGACTGACTTCGTTAAGTCTAGGGACTAAACTGAATGACAGGGCTGACTTTCTAGTCCATTCTGTCAGATTTGCCTTCTCTGAGTCACGCGCCTCCGACAGGAGGATCCAGGCGCGCGCGCCTCCCGCCCCCAAAGCAGGAAGCGCGTGCCTCTGGGCGTCAGTTACAGATTTCTGGCCAGGATTCTCTCCCTTGCTCAATTTACAGGATTTTGCCCGGGAAGAATTTCTTGGTGACTGAGTTTTGACACCAAAAACACCCCTCTTTCACCTATAAAAACCTCCCTTTACCTCCATTTTCAAGGACGGAAAAAGAACGGAAAAACTTAAGACAAAACTTTGATCAAAAGACCTTGACTTTACCAAGTTTCCTCTTCTCAAAGCATTTTCCAAAGGATTTCTCCAAGTAATTCAACGAGAAGTGTTTGAAGTTTCTTGAAGTCTAGGTAAAGCCATTTCTTTCCCTTTCTCAACTTCATCTCTTTTCTCTTTCTTTTTGTTTTATCAAAGTGCAATCACCTAAATCATTTTGGGACATGACTCTAATAATCACCTCATCTCATTGAGGTTGGTTAAGGAGTTATCTCCTACATTCCAAAACTCTATTTTAAACTGTTGGGTTTCCAAGTAACATGCACAGCGGAATTTAGCAATTAAAATTTTAAGAAACCCAAAGCCATGGATCCGTTCATATGATTAAATCAAATACAACATAATGAATATAGGAAAAACTAACCCTTGATGGCTATCAAATTTTCTCTTGGTCTTTGGTGGAGATTTGAAGACTTGATCACGATCACGTTCATATGATTAAATCAAATACAACATAATGAATATAGGAAAAACTAACCCTTGATGGCTATCAAATTTTCTCTTGGTCTTTGGTGGAGATTTGAAGACTTGATCACGATCACAAAGCATGAACACGAACTTTGAAGATGATGATTTTCACCCTCTAGCGGTATCCACACTTCGAACGAATATCAAAGGAGCTTCTTTGATCTTGGTTGCTAGACCAAATATTATGAAACACACTTTCACAATATAATAAAGAACTATATGGAATTTATTTGTGAATTATTTTGTTCCTCAATCAAGGATATCTTAGAACAAAATAAATTCTCTCTCAAACTCTTTGAGACTCACAAAAGCACTTGTCAATATGGTCTGGCCGAATTGGTGTTTTTATACACAATTAAGACCTATTCCAAATAGGTAACTTGTGCCAAAAACCTTTCCTAATCGAATTAGGAATTTTCCTGTCGGCATCACCAGGCGCCCGCCTGTAAAGGACCAGGCGCCCGCTTGAATGACCAGAAGGTCCTTGTCTTTCTGGAATTAATTCAGGCGCCCGCCTGGTGTGAACCAAGCGCCCGCTCGGTAGACCAAACAGCCCAGAATGTTTCCAGAAATTCCTCCAAGGTCCTTTGACTCTAAATTCCTATATAGTCCTGTTATTAAAGATTCGTTCTATTGTGTGTGACCCTCCAGGATTATACTAAGTTGACAATGGGCTCAAACATGATCCCATAAGATATGATTAGGTTCTAGCAAACCGTCATACCTACCCAAATAGTATAACTAGATACAAGTTCGCATTCCTTTAGAATATGTCACAATCCCTTTGTCCACGATGTCATTGAACACAAGTCATGGTCAAACAGTCAACTTGTTTTGTTCAATGCTTTCTCGATTCCGAATATGTTGATAATTCAAATGTTATTGATCCAATCAATCCATTTGAGTCCGGCCGAACATTTCATCAACATCATTCCTTCGAGGGGCCCAAGCTTGACATCTCTCCGTGGAGGGACAAATCCATTTAGCTTATTATTCTTCCCAACGGGAATCCGATTATACCAATCATACCCTTTATAACTACCGTGTTAAGGTAGCGTTTGAATATGTCAAACACAATGTTCATCAAGTGGAAGACTATAATAACTTCATGTCTAAGGATTCAAATGACATAACTAATATGAGATATATGTACGACATAGACCATGACATAAATCTCATTCAGCGGGTCATGTCCAGTACCTTGTTCCAAACAAGTACCCATAAATCTAACATGATCATCCCATGATCATTTAGCCTTTATACTAGTGCTTAACAAGTACTAGGGACGGGGATTATTATAAGTAAACATGAACAACAATAATAATCAAAACATCTCTTTTTATTGATATGAAATAAACGATAACAATTACAACGTTTATTAAACGTGCCTAGGGCACCACTACCAACAATCTCCCACTTGCCCTAGGCCCAATCTCCCATGTATCTAATACCCATGGACCTAACATGACCATCATGTTTAGCTTGTGGAAGTCCCTTTGTTAGCGGGTCCGCAACATTGTCATCAGTAGGTACACTGCATATATTTACGTCTCCCCTATCAACGATCTCTCGAATGATATGAAAACGCCTAAGTATGTGTTTGAATTTCTGATGTGCTCTTGGTTCCTTTGCTTGAGCAATAGCACCATTATTATCGCAATAAAGGTCTATTGGATTAGCAATACTAGGAACCACTTCAAGTTTAGTTATGAACTTCTTAATCCAAACACCTTCCTTTGCAGCATCCGATGCAGCAATATACTCAGCTTCTGTTGTAGAATCAGCGGTTGTGCTTTGCTTGGAACTCTTCCAGCTTACAGCTCCACCATTTAACATAAACACAAAACCCGATTGCGATCGGCTATCATCTTTGTCGGTTTGGAAGCTTGCATCCGTGTAAGCATTTACAACGAGATCATCTTCCATTCCTCCATAGACCAAAAACGAGTCTTTAGTCCTTCTCAAGTACTTAAGAATCGCTTTTACAGCTATCCAGTGATTTTCGCCAGGGTCGGATTGGTATCTACTTGTCATGCTCAAAGCTTAAGACACATCCGGCCTAGTACAAATCATGGCATACATGATGGACCCAATTGCCGAAGCATATGGAACATCATTCATTTTCTCATGCTCATCTTTTGTCTTAGGACATTAAGTCTTGCTTAGAGAAACTCCATGTAACACGGGCAAGGTCCCTCTCTTAGAATTTTCCATACGGAATCTTCTAATGACCTTGTCAATGTATGTACTTTGGCTTAAACCAAGTAGCCTCCTTGATCTATCTCTATAGATCTTAATGCCAAGAATATATGCGGCTTCACCCATATCTTTCATTGCGAAGCACTTTCCTATCCAAGTCTTCACAGACTGAAGTGTAGGAATGTCGTTTCTAATGAGTAATATGTCATCCACGTATAAAATAAGGAATAGCACAATGCTCCCACTAATCTTCTTGTATACACAAGGCTCATCTTCGTTCTTGATGAAACCAAACTCTTTGACCGATTCATCAAAACGGAGATTCCAACTCCTTGAAGCTTTCTTCAATCCATAGATGGATCTTTGCAATTTGCATACCTTAGAATCTTGTTCAAAACCTCCTGGTTGTGTCATATACACATCCTCTTGGAGTTTTCCATTCAGGAAAGCGGTTTTGACGTCCATCTGCCATATTTCATAGTCATGATATGCGGCAATGGCAAGCAAAATTCTTATAGACTTGATCATCGCTACGGGTGAAAAGGTCTCATCATAGTCAATACCATGAACTTGCCTATAACCCTTCGCTACAAACCTAGCTTTGTAAGTATGCACCTTCCCATCCATGTCAGTCTTCTTCTTGAAGACCCATTTGCATCCTATGGTTTTTACACCTTCGGGCGCATCAATCAAATTCCAAACTTGATTGTCTTGCATGGATTGCAATTCGGATTCCATGGCTCCAAGCCACTTATCCGAATCAGGAGAAGACATCGCCTCTTGGTAGGTTGACGGTTCATCATTCTCAATGATTTCTACCTCATTACTATCCGTTACGAGAAATCCATATCTCTCGGGCTCGGATCGTAACCTACTAGATCTGCGAGATGCTTGTGTATTTTGAACAGGTTCCACAACTCCTTGTGGTTCTTGTTCTTGTTCCACTATTGGTTCAATGTTATTTTCTGGGTCTCGAATTTCTTCAAGATTTATTTTACTCCCACTGATTTCTTTGGAGAGAAACTCTTTCTCTAGAAAGACACCAGTTCGGGCAACAAACACTTTGTTGTCCTCTCGGTTGTAAAAGTAATATCCTTTAGTTTCCTTAGGATATCCCACGAAAATACATTTATCAGATTTGTGTGCTAGTTTGTCAGAGATAAGTCTCTTGACATAAACTTCGCAACCCCAAATCCTCATGAAAGATAAACTAGGTTTCTTTCCACTCCACATCTCATATGGAGTCTTTGGAACCGATTTAGTTGGAACTTGATTTAGTGTGAAAGTAGCGGTTTCTAGGGCGTAACCCCAAAAGGATATTGGAAGATCAACTTGACTCATCATTGATCGAACCATGTCTAACAAAGTCCGATTCCTCCTCTCGGACACACCATTCCATTGTGGTGTTCCAGGTGGAGTCAATTGTGAAACTATTCCACAATTCTTTAGATGATCATCAAATTCTTGGCTCAAGTATTCACCACCTCGATCTGATCGAAGTGCCTTTATACTTTTGCCAAGTTGTTTTTCTACTTAATTTTGAAATATTCTAAATATCTCGAATGCTTCACTTTTATGTTTCATTAGGTAAACATACCCAAATCTACTATAATCATCAGTGAAGGTTATGAAGTATTGAAATCCTCCCCTAGCATTGCTACTTAATGGTCCGCATACATCGGAATGTATCAACCCCAATAAGTCGCTTGCCCTTTCACCCAACTTGGTAAAAGGTGTCTTAGTCATTTTTCCAAGAAGACACGACTCACAAGTATCATATGACTCTAAGTCACATGAACCCAAAAGTCCGTCCCCATAGAGTTTTGAGATACGCTTCTCATTAATATGACCAAGACGGCAATGCCACAAATAAGTATGATTTACATCATTAGGTTTAGATTTCTTATTTACATGATAGACATTATTTTCATTCTTGACATCCAAGATATAAAGGCCATTAAATGAATTAGCAATACCATAAAGCACATCATTTAAATAAATAGAAAATTTCTTATTCTCAATAAGAAACTTAAAACCTTCATTATCCAAACAAGAAATTGAAATAATATTTCTGCTTAAATCCGGAACATAATAACAATTGTTCAAAACAAGAATTTATCCGGAAGGTAAAGTGACTTCATAAGTCCCTACGGCTAATGCAGCAACTCTTGCTCCATTTCCCACACGTAGATCTACTTCACCTTCTTTAAGCAGTCTCCTATTCTTTAGTCCCTGCACATTTAGACAAATGTGAGAACCACATCCGGTATCCAATACCCAAGAATCAGTGGTAGAAAGGAGAATATCTATCATATAGATACCTGAAGTCGACGCAGCCTTGCTGCTCTTCTTCTTCTTTTGCTCTTCCAAGAAAGCCTTGCAATTACGTTTCCAATGACCAATTTCTTGACAATGGAAACAGATTGCATCCTTTTGTGAATCAGGTTTTGCCTCAGAAGCCTTGGCAACCTTTGCCTTGCTTATCTTGGGTTTGAGAACTTTTGCCTTACCCTTGCCTTTGGCACCAGGATTCTTCCCATCATGAACCAAGAGCACGGGAGAACCTTTCTCCACAATTTTCATCTCTGCAGTTTTGAGCATCCCATGCAACTCAGAGAGATTCTTATCCATTCCATGCATGTTATAATTCATTACAAACTGATTATAACTTTTAGGCAATGAATTAAGAATGAGATCCGTGGCTAGCTCCAATGGGATTGGATAGCCAAGTTTCTCAAGGTGCTCTACATAACCTTTCATTTTAAGAAAGTGAGGACTCACTTGTTGCCCTTCATTCATTTTGCTAGTAGTGAATGCAACAATGGTCTTGTACCTCTCTTGCCTAGCTTGCTCTTGAAACATAGTTCTCAACTCCACGCCTATCTCATAGGCTTCCAAATGTTCCAAACTTTGTTGGAGTTTTGAACACATAGCAGCAAGCATGAGACAACTTACATCTCTAGAATCATTACGATGTTTCTTGTAATTGTCTCTTTCTACCCTAGGGGCAGTAGGCGGTGGTTCAGCAGGGAGAGGCCCATCGAGAATGTACAACTTATCTTCTTGCCTAAGAACGATTCTTATGCTACGGATCCAATCCATAAAGTTAGTACCATTCTCTTCGAGCTTATCCTTCTCAAGGATCGATCGCAACGACATTGATTGAGTGTTATTAGTCATTATCTACAAATATGCAAAAATTTCCAAAATTTAATAAGTACCGATTTTCATTAAAGAGATAAATAATGTATTTTTCAAACAAAATACTCCCACTAAATTATATAACCTTCATATGCATCCAATGTATAATATAATTCAAATGGGTTAAGATCCAACTTTAATTTAATTTCAAGTCCGCTAAGGCGGATTACACAAAATCAAATTAATTAGGTAGACAACTCTTGTCAATCATATCTCATATGACTCTTAGTTCCTTTTATGAGATTCTTTAAGAAATCCAATTTCAAAAAGCATGTTAAACCTCATCTTTGCCTAGGCTCAAAACTGTTTTGACGCCCAATTAAGTCTAACCATTTTAAACGCATAGTTAATGTGTCCCGCTAGGGCGTGCCCACACTATCCATCTTGCTCATACATAAACAAATTTAATGCATCTCGCTAGGGCGAATCTACATTAAAATCACTCATGTACTAACAAGTGTTTTAATCATGGCATGGCAATAAAAGACTTAAAACTTTCTTTGAAGGTTCATCACATATAACATAAAACACATTTATGAGCACATAATATAAACATGTTACACATCAAGTTTAGCCACTAAATTAATCTCCATTAATTTAAGCATGGTATTTATGTGTCATTAGTTTCTCTATAATTATGAGGATGAGACTATTTCAACTTTGGTCATTATCTCCAAATCAAGACAACAAGAAGTGCGGTCGAACTAAGCCATTAGGCAACCACAATCCCGCACTAATTCAAGAAACCAAGAAAGTAGTCCATGTGGCTGAAACTAAGCAATAGATGGTCTCGATGAACGTAGGCCAATTGCATTCACAATTCCACATGGATCTCCAATCATTGAATCAAGAACTTTGTTTCTCAATTTTAGCAATTATGAACTCTTCATAATTCTAACTTCGTTTTATCTTTGAAACTTTGATTGCGATCAATTTTGGGAAACACAATCTCGATGAATGCAGATTAGCCATCCAAAACTTGAACCAATCTAGGAATCACAAGACTAAAACAAATAGGAAAATCAAACCCCAAAATCCACACACAAACCAACTACCCAAAACCCATTCCAGATCAGCAAGTCTGAAGTGGTCTTGTTACTGGTTTTGTTGGATTTATCGAAAAATTCCAGAATCATATTTTGAACAAAATCAGAATATTCCATTCTGGCCTAGCGAGCGCGCGCCTGGTCCAGGGCGAGCGGGCGCCTGCAACGCGCGCGCGCCTGGTCCAGTGCGGGCGAGCGCTTGTATGGTCAGAATGGTATAGAATTTTCAAGTTCGAAAATTTTGTCTCAAAATTATTTTTCCCCGATTATTAAAACTTTGATCCAATCAAAAATCAATAATCGAAATAATTCAGAATCCACCATAATTTTTATTGCGATTGAATCGTGCGATTAAAGTTTGAAAAGCAATAAACCACATAAAATCACAAAACACATAAACATCATATAATCCAATATTCATATCATGCTAGGCACATAAACAATTTATATACACATAACATGATCCAAGTATTGAATTAATCAACATGAACGGGGCTCTGATACCACTGTTGGGTTTCCAAGTAACATGCGCAGCGGAATTTAGCAATTAAAATTTTAAGAAACCCAAAGCCATGGATCCGTTCATATGATTAAATCAAATACAACATAATGAATATAGGAAAAACTAACCCTTAATGGCTATCAAATTTTCTCTTGGTCTTTGGTGGAGATTTGAAGACTTGATCACGATCACAAAGCTTGAACACGAACTTTGAAGATGATGATTTTCACCCTCTAGCGGTATCCACACTTCGAACGAATATCAAAGGAGCTTCTTTGATCTTGGTTGCTAGACCAAATATTATGAAACACACTTTCACAATATAATAAAGAACTATATGGAATTTATTTGTGAATTATTTTGTTCCTCAATCAAGGATATCTTAGAACAAAATAAATTCTCTCTCAAACTCTTTGAGACTCACAAAAGCACTTGTCAATATGGTCTCGCCGAATTGGTGTTTTTATACACAATTAAGACCTATTCCAAATAGGTAACTTGTGCCAAAAACCTTTCCTAATCGAATTAGGAATTTTCCTGTCGGCAGCACCAGGCGCCCGCCTGTAAAGGACCAGGCGCCCGCTTGAATGACCAGAAGGTCCTTGTCTTTCTGGAATTAATTCAGGCCCCCGCCTGGTGTGAACCAAGCGCCCGCTCGGTAGACCAAACAGCCCAGAATGTTTCCAGAAATTCCTCCAAGGTCCTTTGACTCTAAATTCCTATATAGTCCTCTTATTAAAGATTCGTTCTATTGTGTGTGACCCTCCAGGATTATACTAAGTTGGCAATGGGCTCAAACATGATCCCATAAGATATGATTAGGTTCTAGCAAACCGTCATACCTACCCAAATAGTATAACTAGATACAAGTTCGCATTCCTTTAGAATATGTCACAATCCCTTTGTCCACGATGTCATTGAACACAAGTCATGGTCAAACAGTCAACTTGTTTTGTTCAATGCTTTCTCGATTCCGAATATGTTGATAATTCAAATGTTATTGATCCAATCAATCCATTTGAGTCCGGCCGAACATTTCATCAACATCATTCCTTCGAGGGGCCCAAGCTTGACATCTCTCCGTGGAGGGACAAATCCATTTAGCTTATTATTCTTCCCAACGGGAATCCGATTATACCAATCATACCCTTTATAACTACCGTGTTAAGGTAGCGTTTGAATATGTCAAACACAATGTTCATCAAGTGGAAGACTATAATAACTTCATGTCTAAGGATTCAAATGACATAACTAATATGAGATATATGTACGACATAGACCATGACATAAATCTCATTCAGCGGGTCATGTCCAGTACCTTGTTCCAAACAAGTACCCATAAATCTAACATGATCATCCCATAATCATTTAGCCTTTATACTAGTGCTTAATAAGTACTAGGGACGGGGATTATTATAAGTAAACATGAACAACAATAATAATCAAAACATCTCTTTTTATTGATATGAAATAAACGATAACAATTACAACGTTTATTAAACGTGCCTAGGGCACCACTACCAACATAAACCCCCTTTTATGATTTAAAGAAGAAGAAGAAGAACATTACCATTTATGTAGATTTTGATCAAGCAAGACCAACTTTAGTTGGGCGAGATGAGTGTTTCGGTACTTCCTATCTCGTAATCTAACCCCCGAACCTCAAAACAAAGAATCTCTGTTTTCATAATCAAACTTAGGCTATTATCAATAGGTTTTTCTTATGTTCCTCAAAACATAGGTGGCGACTCTAAAAACAACTTAGACATCCTAGGATAATTCACCGCTCTAGCCAAGCCGTGGTTTCCCGGGGTATCTACAGTCTCTGCCGGAGGGACCGGGCGGTTTGCGTGCTCGGATCGAGGCTATGGGGTTTGGCCCATTCTTTGACAGTGTCCGCATAGTTGGGGGCACCCTGAAGGTGGCGGCGGTGATAGAGGTGTGCAGGGAGTTCTGGTGGGACACCACCCATACCTTCCACTTCAGTTGGGGAGAGATTACCATCACGCCGACGGATTTCACAGCTATCACGGGGTTAAGGTTTACTGCTACCCCTTTGCCTTTTGATGAGAGCTTGGCGGAGCGGCGGGACTATAGGCAGGCTCTGTTGGGAGTTGACACTGATCTGGGAGGAGGTGTCAAGGGTTATGGAGTGGAGGCCGGGAAGGTGAACCGTTTGGTGGAGATGGCTATTGAGGCCTTCGGTAGGGGGGAGTATGATTTAGATTGCTTGGTCCGGCTGTTCTTATGGTACAGTTTTTCAGAGATCTTGTTTCCAAGTGGGGCTACTGTCTGCAGGTACTCACTGCTAGGGGCTTTTGTGGACTTGGACCAAGTCGGTGGGATTTCTTGGGGCCGAGCCGGTTTGGCTGAGATTTACCGGGCATTGGACCATTGCTCGAGGGCTAGCTCGTCGGCCTTTGACGGGTTTCAGTTCGCCTTTGAGGTATGCTCTTGACTGCTCTTCTTTTCACTTGTTGGGATTTTTTATCTATCTTTTGGTCTGAAATGTTTCTCATTATATGCACAGGCGTGGGTGTACGAGATCTTCGGTGTCGCCCCTTTTCAGTTGGTGATGAGTGCCAACAAGGTTGTTCCCATCATGTCGTACTGGTGCAAGAGCAACAGGGCTCCTCCCCGCAGAAACCGGGATAGGAAGACGGTGGATGCCACCGATCTGAGGAGGGCTTTTGCGATGTCTGAGCCTGTCGGGGTCAGGTTCTACCCATGGAGTCCAGCTAATGAGGCTTCGGTGGGTCCCTATGTAGTGGAGTTGACCGCTTCCAGGGTTCTGCTTGTGGGTCTCACCGGGGAGGCCATGTATCTCGGAGAGAGGGTGGTTCGTCAGCATAGGGCCGGCGCGTTACCGTGGGCTCCTTATGATCCTCCTCGGGATATGCTCCATCCCGCGAGGTTGGCAAATTTCTTGGCTCCCACTCCGGCAGAGCATTACAAGGGGAGTGACGACTACGCCGGCTACGTGCAGACACGGTTGATCAGCCCTCAGGTTCGGGCTAGGATGCTATCGGGAGAGGGGTCGAGCTCGGCCCGTTATGTAGGTAGGAGTCGGCCTTTGGTTGACATGCCTCTCCGTTAGAGTAGCGTGAGGGTGATGAGAGGTGTCCGGGAGGTGGAGCTTAGCTTGGAGCCGACTGATGCAGATCTTGTTGAGGAGACATTCATTCCTCCACCCGTCGCTGGGGTACGGCTTTGTACTTTATATTAGTCATGTTCGCACACACTTATTTCTTTCTGTATCACAATCTCTGTCTTTGGGCCTCTTTCAGGTGACTAGGGAGGCATATATCCGTTCAGCTCGGCGGGAGAACGTGTTGATGCGCTTACTGAGGGAGGCGTACCATTCATGTACATGTCAGAGGGACGAGGTTGCATCACCCCAGCGTCGGGAACGGTCTCCGAACGGTGCGGGCTCTTCTCACACTGGTGGTCGAGCGGTCCGGGGACGGAGTTCGGGTGCGGGTAGCTCTCGAGCTTTAGCGCGGCGTGGAGACACCACGGAGGAGGATTCTGATTAGGCGGGGACCATCTTTCCATCTTTATTTCCTACACTGTTAGCTAGTAGAGAGCAGAGGGATATGTATGTATAGAACAGATATTCAAAATGCATGTATGTATATTATGTTCTAAAATGCAATTTTATTGTGGGAGCCTACTTGTGCAAACTAGTTATTTTACAAATGTTCCTAATTTTATACAATGCATGAGCCTCGGGGAGGGACAGGTACGTTGTTTGCATGGATCCGTTGCGGAGTGGGAGTAACAATCTGCGATTTCTGCATGGGGGCAAGAGTGGCCGCGTGGCCAAGGCTAAGTCGGCCGCCTGGCCAAGAGCAATAGTGGCCGCGTGGCCCAGGAGAATTGTGGCCGCGTGGCCAAGTCTGCCGCCGTCTCTGGCTTTCCTTTTCCTGGCAAGAATTGGAGTTTGTGCACTATTTAAGGGGAGTTTGTGTTGCCTTAGAATTCGTACCAGCCACTTCTTTTGAGAAATTTAGAGTTCCAATCACCAATTTGCTTGCTCTTTGCCATGGATCATGAGGCTAGGATCACAAGTCTTGAGAAAAAAGTCTTTATAACCTCTTTGGAGAAGTGGGTTGCCAAACTTTCTGGTTCTAGTCGTAGGAAACTTGATGAACGGTATGGGATAAAGTGTCTTTGGTCACTTTTGCACATGAACTCCAATACCAACCTTTTGCAAGCCTGTGGGAAGTTTTGGAATGACACCCTCCATGTCTTCAATTTTTCTGTCGCGACCCCGGACCCCGCGGGCCCGAGACCGCGATCTGGACGTCGACTTAAAACCCAAACTATGAAATACTGAAGTTAAAAATTTCATTTGATACCAAAAGGTGATGATCCAAGGTTTTACAAAACCAAGTTTGATAAAAACCAATTACAACTATCATAAACTTCCACAAGTTTATGCCCAACAAAATACAAATATACAATTCTTAGTGACGTCATTGTTTGGTACAACTATCCCAAAATGGTTACACATTTACATAATGTAAACCAACCTATGACAACCTTCCCCAAACGAATGTATCCACACTCGACATCCTCTTTCTCGTGATCAGCGAGACTAATCCTTAGCACCTGGGGGGGTTAAGGAAAAACAAAGATAAAAAGAAAGGGGGTGAGATAAATCTCAATAAGTTACTAATGCAACTACATGACATGCTATGATGCAAGAAGCAATAAGCAAAAATAAATATCACATAGCACATAGCATTTATCACATAACAGATAGCAGCGGAAATAAACACATAACAAAGGATATAGCCAAGGTTTTCGAAACCGGTACATCCAAATAAAGGATCACTGCGCAGCTTCAATCAACAAATCATCATCTTCATAATAGCATGAAAGCTGAAGAGAAAACCCCGGTACCGGAACCAATAACCATAAAAGTGTCACAAAGGATAAGGACCATGACACAAAGTCATGCCCGGTAGCTAGATACATTCACAAAAGAAGCTAACTCATCTCTTCCAAGGCCAATCTGGAAAAGGGTAAAGAAGGGGGCAAAACAATGGTCAACATTATAATGGACTTGGCTTTGCCATTATAATCTTTCCCATCGCCCGATGCAACAAATATGCCAGCTGGGCTTTCAAATAAATGCTAAGTAATAATAATTTATCATGAATGAACAACTTAAGGTTCCAAAGTAGGGAACCATTCCAATTAAATTACCACAAAGGTAAACCAATCCAAACCGCACATCAAAGATGCCCAACATTACCAAAACGGTACTTAAATAAATTTCACATCATATTTATTCACAAAAGAATCAAATCCACACAATAAAGTGTTCCACGGTGTTATCTTAAGTTGATTAGAAGGAATAAACCTAAACTAGTTAAGCCATTAGTCTTAAACCAAGCAAAAAGGTCAAATTCCTGGAACAGGGGGCGGGCGGGCGCCTGGGCATAGTCAGGCGCGCGCTTGAATTGACAGAAGGTCAGGCGCTAAAAAAAAGGGGGGAGTAGGCGGGCGCCTGGTCTACGGGCTGGGAAGAATTCTCAGCTGGGTTCATCAAAATGCATAACCATTTCCTCACAAATTTCATAACACTCACAAACAACACTCCCAACAAGATTTCTAGTGTACCCAAACATCATTTAACCCAAAAGGGGACCTTAACAACACCCTTCATCAACCAAGATCAAGACCAAATTCCCACATTCAAGATTTCACCATTTTTACCCAAAAACTCAAATAAATTCAAAATAAATTCTATACTCAACCAAACTTCAAATATAACACATCAAGCATTATAGAAACATGTTATGAGCAATTTAGCATAAAAATGGGGGAAAAGTAACTTACTTGATAAATCTCAAAGTTGACGGAATTCAATTCTTTTTTGTTCTACGCGATCCTATCGACGATCTAAACAAGGTTAATGTTTTAAGAAATGAGAGATTATGAGAGGAAGATGAAGAAAAAGAAGAGAGAAGGAAGAGAAGAAACTTACCATATACAAGGGGAGAGAGAGAGAGTTTCCAGGGAGAGAGAGATGGAGGTGGAGTGTGAGGGTGAAAGAGTAGGGTGAGGGAGGTGAGTAGGGAGAAGATGAAGATGGAAATGTTACACCTAGCCCCCTTCCTCCACTAACTAGCACAAATACTTACACTCCCGACTAACAATTAAGACTCAACACTTCCACACTAGCCCAAATAATTCGAATAAAATGCTAGGCATAATTATTATAACACATAAATTGCACACATAAATATTTAAATAAATAATAATTTAAATAAATAATTAAGCAAATAAATAAATAATAATTATTTATTACTAATAAAATAGAGCCTAGATTTCGGGTCGTGACATTTTCATTCAACGAAATGACACCCACATATGAGGACATTGCAGCGCTTTGCGGCTACGAAGGGAAGGGTAAAGTTGCCTTGCCTTTTGACTTTGTTTGCTTGAGGGACAAGTTGATGACCTTTGGCGTGTCCGTGGAGGACTTTGATAGGTATGCTAGGGGCGACTATGTTGACCTTTCTTGGATGCCACAACATTTTATGCACATGGACGTGGCTTCTGACCGTTCTTTGGACCATCTTGCACTATGCTTTTTTGCCTCTATTCTCTTCCCCTCTGAGGTTGGGTTTGCCAGTGAAGGGTACTTGGGCATGGTAAATTCCGCTCGTCTAGGCTATGACATTGTACCGGCCATTCTTGGGGAGATGATCTGTGGGATTCCCCATCTCGCGGCTTATGGTGGGATGCCTTGTGGTAGTGATAGGATTTTGACCATGTGGTTGCAAGAGAGGCTTTGAGTGAATAAACCGGCGGCTTCTCTGAAGGTGGCCCCATGGATGCACCGCATTAGAGGCATGGTGGAGCGGTTTGAGGGAATGACTCTCAAAGGTTGGGAAAAGTATTTGGCGGAGATGGTGACTGACGACATTCAGTGGGTGGTGCCCCATTGGCACATTCATTCTGTGAGGGAGAAGCAAGTAGGACTTCACATGATCAAAGTTCCGACACTCTCTAGGACTACCTTTTACTACCCCGCTAGAGTGCTCCATCAGTATGGCTTAGTACAGACTACCCCGGAGGGTTGGGACGAGGAGAGAGATGATTTTCCTTTTGGGATACTTCAGTTGGATGATAGTGCCTCAGTCCTTCTTTCTCAGATGTGGGGTGAGGCCGGCTTTAGTCGTAGGACCTTCATTACACGCTCTAGCAACACCTTCCTGTCACGAGAGTATTTGGATTGGTATATGGGGAGACTTGGGCATGCGGAGCAGACTCTAGAGACCCTAAGGGGCACTATCTTGGGATCCTGTGCTCCGAGTTTTTCATTGAGAGTGAAAGAGGCGGTGGCTTATGAGAGGCGGATGAGTAAGAGCGTGGCTAACGGAGGCGGAGAAGAAGTGGGGACGTCAAAGAAGAGGAAGGGCGAAGAGGCTCCTAATGGAAAGGCTAAAGGTGTTAGCGAGTTCGAAAGAAGATTTTGTGAGAATCCTAACAAGAAAGTTCGCCGTGGACAAAGCAAGAAGAAAGAGACCGAGGGCACAAATGGCACTAAAGAGTGATCCCGAGCGTCTCTCCATAGTCGTTGCAGACACATTAGTTTTAATTTATGTCTTATTTTACGTTTTAGTCTAAATTTCAGAATAGGTTATTTATTCAGAAAGTATGTCAAGCTTAGACTCATCAAATAAGTGTTAACATGCAATGACTATGGAAATAAAAGTTTTTGCTTTCAGAAAATACAACTTCTATCTTTATTGCTTTGTGACAGGATTTGGATGTTTATTTGTTTTTTAGACCGCACCTTTTGAAAGGCTACCTACGTTCCCCTTTTACAAATAGGACTAAGGGGCTCAAGTCACTGTAGTTCACTCAAGTCGGACTAGAATGATTTTAGAGAAAGGGAAGATAGAAGGGGGAATGCTCTAACTTTTGCCTAGACCGCCTTTGCGGGTTTTCAGTCTATCGAGCTTTGTACGCACCCTTATTTTGCATAGACCACCCTTTGCGGGTTTTCAGTCTATCGGGCTTCTTTTTGCGTAGTAAATTTTTTTTTTTTTTTTTTTTTTTTTAGAGAGAGGGGTTGCACTAGTCGTAGTAGCGTCTGAGCTTGCTGAGGTTGACTGGTTCCTTGAACGGGCTGCCATCCAAATCTGCCATTCTGTCTAGTCTTGTGGCGCGCCTCGAGCTTTGGTCATTGCGTCGACGCGTTGCTTCAAATCCTCTATTTCTCTTGAGATGTCTTGATCGTTTCTGCAGTCAGGTGCGAGAGTACCTCTGGGCCGTTCCTCACATAAGGCTGGATTTCGTAGCAACCGAGGAGTTCTAAGTTTTCGCTTTCCCTATAGAACGAAAATCTTCTCACGCTGGTGAGCATGTTCTCGTCCATCAAGCCTTGGATTCTCCTTTGTAGATCCACACAGTAGTTGGTGTCGTGGCCTTCGTCTTGGTGGTAAGAACAACTTTTGGTAGGTTCAAATGGTTGAAGGGATGGTAATTTGGAGAGGAGTGAATGTTCTCCTAGAGGCTGCATCTTGCCCATTTGTCTCAGTTGGTCGAACAATTTTGCGAAAGGGGTCCCTATTCTTGTGTATCGGGGGACTGAGAGGGGGTATTTTTCCAAAAATCTTTGCATTTTTTCACTGATTTTCTTTTCCTGGTGCGAGGGCCACGATTCTGTCGTTGGTGTTGGGGTCCAAAGTATATTCCCATGTGCCGGGTGCAGGATTGGGGTATTCGCGAGCTACTCCTTCAGGCAGCGTAACGCGAACTCACATCTCGAACTCCATTCTTGGTCGCGGGCCCTTTCTATTTCTCTGAGTGTCGGTTCCCCCACTGTTGTAAAATGGTTGAGGTATTGCAGTAACTTGATGAGTTCTTCCTTTTCGGCTTTGTTCCGAGGAGACTGCATTCTCAACACGGCTCGAACTCGCCGACTGATGGTCCTCCACGAGGTTGTGGAGGGGGTCGCTTCTTGGTCCTCCTCGGTTGTCTCGACCTGGCCTTTTCCGTTGAAGATATCCTCGGGCTGTGTCTCCTTTGGCTCGGCTTTGATTCCCAAATTCACACATGTTAACACCTCATCGGCAGCTTGGGCTCGAGATGCGTTTTGATTAATAACATTTTCTGAAATTTCTTTAATGTATTCATCATTTAATGTGTCTGTGTCTGCCTCTTCTAATGAATCATTATTAACTAAGTGTATATTATTAGTTTGATTATTAGCCAATTTATCAGTTAAAAGAGTGACTATAGAGGGATACTCGGAAAGGTCGAGGGTTTCATTCATGGCAAAAGGAAAAATAGCGTTTGCAACAAGATCATAGTCTTCGGACGTAATGTCGTCAGACTTAGAGGAAGACTCAAATTCAAAATGTAAAACACTAGACTCTGGGGATGGGGATTTTGGGTGAGTGACAGGAGATGCTGCAGGAGTGGTGACAGGAGAAGGAGTAAGCCTCAATGTCCCCACCATAAATTCCGGAGTAGCTATAGGTCCCCCAATGATGCACCAATTCTTGAGCTTGTCCCCCATGGGTACCACCAATGTCCTCGGATCCACGTCCTTCTCTGATTCATCCCCAATAGCGGCTACCATGTCGTCGTCCAGCCCCAGATTACCCAGATGTTGAAGCAGATATTGGCCGTCCCACGTCTCAGTCATTCTTGGCGCTTCTGCAGTTTCTGCTGTCGGCTTGTCAAGGGTTGCGGCTTCAAGTTGATCTGCCAAGTCATCTGCAACCTTGGCGTAGTACTCATGCCTGATGGTTCTAACTCTGCCCGTGGCTTTGTCATATTCCATGTAAGTCAGCTTCATGTTGGACCGGTCGAATTCCACATCTCTGAAAATCTCAAACCCTTTCTGTAACTTACCGGTGTAGTCGAACCATGGCTCTGCGAACTCGAAACACGCAAACTCCTCGCCCTCCTTAACGAAGTAGCTATTAAGGGAAAGGCGGTATGGTCGCATCTCAGGCTTTTTATGAGAAAGCCCCACTTTCTTAAGGAATCTACCCTTTTCTGTTCTGCTTTGTCTTCGAGAGTGAGAGTATACCCAAGAACGAATAATCCTCGGTGGTCAATCTCTTTAACCAGACTTGTGGGACCTTGCAAGCACTTACCTAGCCCCAGCCCCGGTATGAAGCCCATATTACGCAGTATCTGGACAACAGGTGCCACTTTATCCGTTGTTTTGGTGAGGTCGATGGCGCAGATCTGTGCTTGGGCCACTATTTCAAAACCGTTGAAGAGTCTGCTCTCTTCCCCATGCTGAATCTGTAAGACAGGAATGCCCTTGGTGTCCGTCCCTTGGGCAGTTACGAGATCGCTGTAGATGATGGTCACTTCATTACCAGATTGAAACTTCACACACTGGTGCAGGGAAGATGGGACAGCGCCCGACTGATGTAACCATGGCCGGCCAAGGAGGAGTGAGAAGGTTGCGGGGATGTCTATGACGTGGAAGTCGGTCGGCAGGATCTTTGTTCCGATGGTAATGGGCAAGGTGGCTTCGCCTATCACGGCGCGGCATGTAGAGTCATAAGCTTTGATGGTTTGCTTGGATGGGCGTAAATCAACACCATGAACGCCAACCACATCCATCATCCTTGAAGGTAGGATATTAATAGAAGAACCATTATTAATGAATACACGGGGAATTTTCTTGCCATTTACCTCGACAGTGATGTATAAAGGCTCATTATGATCAACTCCGAACACTGGCTTATCTAGCTCCGAGAAAGTGATGATGTTTCCATAGTGGATATTACCAATCATGTGGGTGACGTCCTCCGGGGTAGTAGTGGATGGTACCATGGTGGCGGCGAGGTTTTGCTCGAGCATGAGGCGATGGGCTAGGGAGGAGGTGAGTAGGGACCATAGTGAAATATGGGCTTGGGTTTGTTTGAGTTGAGTGAGGATAGGGTCTTCTTTGTCTAGGTCGGCTTGCTCGGGTTCCTTCCCAAAGATTTTCTTTGCTCCCTTCGGATCGGATTGGTACACTTGACCGGATCTTGTAAGGAGACAAACTTCTGCACGTAGCTCCTCCAAAGACAATGGCGTGTCACGACAAGGGGGCAAAACTTCGGTCCTTTCGGCCTCCTCGAAGATTTCGGCCCAAGAAAGAGGTTGAGAGGTTTTGGGACTCTCTTCCTCTAGAGATTCGACTTCACTAACTAGTTCTTCTAAAGCCAACAAGTAGCAAGAAGGTTCTTTATTATTAATCATTGAAATACAACCCATCTCATCACAGTCCGCCACAACAGGCTCGGCCGGATCAGTGATCTCACTAAGTTCTACCATGAGTACATTGCTAGCTACATAATCTCTAGGGTCTTCGACAACTCCTTTGTGGATGAGCTCTTGCACGGATTTCTTGAGTTCAAAGCATTCTTTGGTAGTGTGACCGGTGTACTTGTGGTAGTGGAAAAACTTTGACAAATCGCAACCAAGGCGGGGGAGGTGTCCTTCTAATGGTTTGAGAATTTCTAACGTCACCAATGCCATGAAGATATCCACCATCGTGAGCCCTATCTCGTCAAAGGCATCCATGAGCTCTAGGATACTGATCTCGCATGTTTGCACCATATTCACCCCACCATTATTAGGAAGGGGATTACTCACCACATTAGGACCCTTCGGCTTCTCAATCTTCTTGTCATTGATCAACCCTTGAACTACGCGTTTCAGTTGAATACACCCATCCGTTGTGTGCCCGATGTGCTAGTGATACTTGCAGAACTTGGAGGCATCCAAATCGGTTCTTGGGTAGGCGGGTTGGTAATTCTCTAAAGACTTGATAAGACTTCTCTTGACTAACACGTCAAAGACTTTCCCCATAGGCATTCCAAAATCGTCAAAGTGCTCCCTCTCTCTTTGCGGCAGAGCCCCATTCCTTGTGACAGCTTGAACATCTAGCGGGACCTCATTTTGGACCATATTCACTTGACCGACGGCCTCCTTTCCACCCCTAGGAGGTGCAGGCGCAGTAGGAATCTTGTAGCGGAAGGAGTTGTTGTTGTTGGTCTTTGGACTTTCCTTTGGCGGCACAATCCCAGTGAACCCTGCTTCATACCTTACTCCAGCGTCAACCATTTCCCGCAAATCAGGGAAGTAACCATTACCTATAGCTGCTTTCATCTCAGGTAGCAAGCATTTGTAGAAAATCTGCTTCTGTTCCTTTGCTTTTGGTGGGTATTGGACCTCGCACAACCGATGATTCCACCTCTTGTAAAAATCATAAATTGCCTCGCCGGGCTTTTGCATAGTGTTCTCAAGATCCGTTCGATTCACATGCCAATCCAAGTTAGCTTGATACTTCTCACAGAAAACGACACTGATTTGATCCCAAGTTTGCCTCTCGCCTGGTTCTAGCCCCAAGAACCAACGCAGAGCTATACCATCCAAAGTGCTATGGAATACGCGAGCCATTTGTTCATTGGTGCAGTCACGGGCCCTCATGCCCAACATATAACTATCCAAATGAGTCTTAGGACACGAGTCACCATGAAACATCGCCACTTTAGGCATCTTGAAATCTTTGGGGAGAGCACCCACTTGGCAAGGGTTAATTGTCTTGGTAGTCGGTGCACTTTGCTTATCCACGGTCTCGATCAACTTGCGCATTTGCTCTTGCATGGCCGTGACCACAGGGTGATTGGAGATGTCAGGGATAGATTCTGACAGAATGACGGGAGGAGTAGTGGAAGTAGTAGCAGCGGCCATCCCAATACTCAGAGGCAACGAGGGTGCGGGTAGTTTGCTAGCAGAGAGGTAGCCACCATGCAGTTCAGGGGAAGGTTCATAGACAGCCTTGTTCTTGCTCATGGTAGTGAAACCTTGTTGGGTGTAGAGAGAAGGAGGTGGAACATTGCGGTAGCTTGGGAATGGGAAGGTAGTGGCATTGGTGTTGGTGGGACAGTTGGTATTGACCTCTTCATCATCGACATAAATGAAATTCTTACCATCGGGCACCATCCTATTCCCCTTTTGCTGAATGTGGTCCTTCAACAGTTGGTTCTGGTCTTCCAAAATCTTGTTACTTTCCTCGAGATTCTTGATCTTGGCTTCGAGACCGGCGAGGAAGTTCTGGAGGCTTGGGGGAACACCATTGAGAGTAGCCTCAGTGTTGAGTTAGGCGGCACTAGCAAGAGGAGCAGAGACTGAAGATGAAGCGGGAGTTGACATTGCTGATGACGAGACTGAGAACGTGAACGGAGTAGAAGCTTCACGTTGTAGTCGACCACCCGAACGGATCCAAACTTGTTTTGCTGAAATGTTGAAGGGCAATGAAGCTTTTAGGGAAGGCTCATGCAAAGTATATTTTAATTTACAAAAACATACATTATTTACATCCTAATTGGTTGGAAGGGGTACCCCTTTTTCGCAACTAGTTAGAAGACTACGATTAGTGGAGGCCATCACTACGTCTATAGACCCCTCGTTTTTCACCTGCATTGCACACCCCCAAACGGACAATTTGGGCGAGGGTCCTATAGGGCAAGCGGCTTCTACCAACCATCGGATCCTACGACTAACCCTTCCTTAAAGGCATTTATCGTGGTGTCTAGGTTACATCCTACACAAGTTAATGATGAGCGGAGATCTTGACAACAAACACTCATCTTACCATGGCACGTCCCTTATAGGGAAATCACTTTTTTGTGCACTTTCTCTCAAAAGATCTCGATTCATCATTGACTTGGGGATGACTCGACATAGACAACACGTTAATTGACTATTAAGGAAAAGCTAGCCAAACTAACCGGTCAAAACCTAGGTGTGTTACCTACACTAGTGTGGGTTGACATGGGTTAGGTAAAAGGTTCCCACCGTATACGGTGACTGGAATAGACGAGTGACTCGAAAAGAGTGCGACCGTAGCGCACAAATTCCTGCACATCGAATACTCCGGGTAATGGGGACCTGTGCAGTGCTGACACGGACTAGTGGTAGTGTGAAGCAATAAACTAATTCTTTTTAGGGAGAAAAGAGAGAAGTTTTGAACGTTTGAATGATGCGATGCAATGCGTGAGAGACAGAGAGAGAGAGAGAGAGAAAGAATAATGTACAAGGGAGCACAGCAGAGTTTTGTTTGACCCTAATACTAAAGCGAAGATAACAAGGGTACATGGTACAAGGTACAAGGTACAAGTATTAACATGGCGGAGTGCGCGGGTGCATGTGTAAACATGGCTTAACTATAGGGGGCACGTGAAAACATGGCAAGTGTGCATGTGTAAACATGGCAGGTGTGTGCATGTGTAAACATGGCAAGTGTGTGCATGTATAAACATGGCAAGCATCATGATGTCACGAAAGTTAGACCCACTAAGTTTGAAAAAGTTTCAAAGCAGTCCCCAGCGGAGTCGCCACTGTGAATACCCCTTTCCGATGAAGCGACGCATGGGAAGTATCTTGATATTATTTTTATTTATAAAAGGGAATATTCATAACGACATTAAAATTATGAGAGTCGCCACGCCGTTTTAATTAAAGCCAAAACATTGAAAAAAGCATTTTAGTGGGTTCGGGGGTCAAATTACAACAAGAGAAGAATATTGAACGTTATCACTCCTATTGCCCGAATTGTTCGGTCTTTCTATCATGATGCGGTGTATGTAGTGTGTTAGTGATTTAGACCGGATCCGAAGATTTCCTACGTTCCTCTCAATGTGAGAAGCTCAGGTCAGCGTAGTTCGAGAAGAATTTAGAATAGGCAGAAGAATCGGGATCATGCATAATGAGGGGGGAATTACCTAAAGATTAGGGTTTAGAAGTAGTTCCTAGATCATCCTCGGGTTGATGAACCCTAAATCATCATCGGCTATGAAATAACATGTAAACATGAAGATCGCAACCCTAAATATAGCATAAATAAGGTTTTAATCTATGAATATGATGAACATGCGAAGAACATATTATGAAAATATGAATGAACATGCAAGGAATATGAAGAAACTATGAATAAACATGTAAGAACATGAATATAAAATATCTACATTAAAAATGATGCAAGAACATGAAGAAAAAGTTAGAAAACTTACCTATGTTGGCAAGAAATAAACCTTGATCTCCTTGAGTGTTTGAATGCTTAATTAGGGAGAAAATTGTGTTTAAGAACTCTAAATTTCGGACTTAAAGCTCTCAAACTCGGGCCCTTTAACCAATGGGATGGAATTGGTTTATATAGTAAACTGAGGGGAAGATCTGACGGCTGAGATCATCCGGGACAAAGTTGGCCGCCTGGCCATGATTGAAGACGGTGACAATGTTGGCCGCGTGGCCAAGGTCGGAGGCGCAGCAAGGTTGGCCGCGTGGCCAAGGTTGCGGGCTGACGTGATTCCTAAGCTAGGGTTTCTGTATGGTTTAACGAAACCATATTTTGACCATATTTAGGGTGTTCTAGAATAATGAGACATATTTTGGGAATCCGGGACAAGTCTTTGCAAGGTTTCTAATTCCTATAAAGTCCTTGTATATTTGGGAAAGCCCTAATAAACTCATTTTCAGATCGGGTACTAACAAATGCATAGACCCACGATTATCACTTATGCCCCAGCCCTCGCAATAAGCGTGAACCTATACACCCCTCTGCACCAAATAAGCCAACTGGACTCACACGAGAATGCACAAGTAGATGTTTACTTGAACTACGAGAATATAACTAAGTCCCATATTAGTGGACCAGTCTTTATGCACCATGTAATCATGTATCATGTGCTCACGAAAATATGCACCTGTAGATACCCCGGGGGAACCACGGCTTTAGGCTCGAGCGGTGGATTATCCTAGGATGTCTAACTTGTTTTAGAGTCGCCACCTATGTTTCGAGGAACATAAGAAAAACCTATTGATTGTAGCCTAAGTTTGATTACGAAAACAGAGATTCTTTGTTTTGAGGTTCGGGGGTTAGATTACGAGATGGGAAGTACCGAAACACCCATCTCGCCCAACTTAAGTTGGTCTTGCTTGATCAAAATCTACATGAATGAAAATATTCTTCTTCTTCTTCTTTAAGTCATAAAAAGGGGGGGGGTTTAAAGTAGGATTTGGAATGTAGGAGATAACTCCTTAACCAACCTCAATGAGATGAGGTGATCATTAGAGTCATGTCCCAAAATGATTTGGGTGATTGCACATTTGATTAGAGTAAAAGAGAGGGAGGAGATGAAGTAGAAAAGAAAGGAAAAGATGGACTTTTACCTACAATTTGAAGAACTTCAAATATTGCTTGATGAGATCCTTGGAGAACCTTTAGAAAGTGATTTTGGTATAGTTTTTGTAAGTTCAATCTTCGGTCTAAGTTTTCGATCCTTGAAAATGGAGGTAAAGAGAGGTTTTTATAGGTGAAAGAGGGGTGTTTTTGGTGCCAAAACTCAGTCACCAAGAAATCCTTCCCGGGCAAAATCCTGTAAATTGAGCAAGGGAGGGAATCCTGGCCAGAAATCTGTAACTGACGCCCAGAGGCGCGCGCTTCCTGCTTTGGGGGCGGGAGGCGCGCGCGCCTGGCTCCTCCTGTCGGAGGCGCGCGACTCAGAGAAGGCAATTTTGACAGAATGGACTAGAAAGTCAGCCCTATCATTCAGTTTAGTCCCTGGACTTAACGAAGTCAGTCAGGAACTTAACGGAAGTGACAGAAACTAACGAGAAACACTTAAAATAGGGAGGAACACAAGATCAAATGTGCAATCGGGGTGAGCGGTCCAAGGCGGGGTGTCTACAGAGCCCCTCGGCGACATGGATTGCAAAGAAAAACGCGTCGACGAAAGTTAAAAACACCCGCCGAGGACATCACCAAGAAAAAGCAAAGACTCGATGAAAGCAGGAATTTGATATTGCGAGAGATAGTGGTGCGCTCCCTGTGTGAGCGGCTTTTGTTGATAGAGGGGGTGGCATGATCCGTTAGGTGAACCTGCCGGCTGAATATTTTGAATGAGGCCGTTAGTGAACTGGTTTGATGAATCCGTTAGTGAATCACTTGAATGAGTCCGTTGGTGAACCCTTGTTGACGAATCCATTAGTGAATCCGTTTGATGAATCCGTTAGTGAATCCCTAGGGTGAACCCTTGTTGACGAATCCGTTAGTGAATCCATTTGATGAATCCGTTAGTGAATCCCTTGGATGAGTCCGTTGGTGAACCCTTGTTGACGAATCCGTTAGTGAATCCGTTTGATGAATCCGTTAGTGAATCCCTTGGATGAGTCCGTTGGTGAACCCTTGTTGACGAATCCGTTAGTGAATCCGTTTGATGAATCCGTTAGTGAATCCCTTGGATGAGTCCGTTGGTGAACCCTTGTTGACGAATCCGTTAGTGAATCCGTTTGATGAATCCGTTAGTGAATCCCTTGGATGAGTCTGTTGGTGAACCCTTGTTGACGAATCCGTTAGTGAATCCGTTTGATGAATCCGTTAGTGAATCCCTTGGATGAGTCCGTTGGTGAACCCTTGTTGACGAATCCGTTAGTGAATCCGTTAGTGAATCCCTTGGATGAGTCCGTTGGTGAACCCTTGTTGACGAATCCGTTAGTGAATCCGTTTGGTGAATCCGTTAGTGAATCCCTTTGATGAGTCCATTGGTGAACCTTTGAGGACGAATCCGTTAGTGAAATTCGTTGATGAAATATTGCTTTGAAGTCTCGTGCCACTTGGAGTCACACTTGACTTTTTGAATTGTGGGGTGCGGGCACAGTTGACCGCGACCAGAAAAATGTTCCTGCTGGGGATGAAATGTTGAGATTGACTCTTGAGGGGGGGTGTGGCACCCGTGACAGAACTTAGGGAGTTCGGAATCCGTGGGAGGACGGCCTACTTTTGAGTGGGAGTTTTTATCCTACTTTCAATTTTTTGACATGCCTTAAGGGCGGACCAGAAGAATGTATGCCCAACTGGGTGTCCGAGGACAGGGGCTGTGCCTTGATTTAAGCTGGAGATCTCTGACAAGGCCTTTTCTTGAAGCGATTTAGACTTGGGAGGCGCGCGCTTTCCTATGTAGGCTTGGGACGCGCGCGCATTTCAGACTGCTGGCGGGTGGCGCGCGCGTCTGGGAGGTGGAATTCCGGGCTTGACATTTGCTGACTAAAAGAGCCCCCAACAGCTATAATATCATCTTCTGTTCGACCACTTGATTCTCAAAGCTCCTATCTGCTATTCTTGAACATCATATTATTGCTTAACTTTGCTTGTGATCGACATTTTCCATGGCTTCCAATTCTTTTGCCCTTGATGCCAAGGTTGTTAGTGAGTATGAAAAGGACTTGGGCACTTTTGTGTATTCTTTCAAGACCCATCCCAAGAAGGCCTTCATTAAAGACTTCGGGTTCCGAATTCTTTTCACCTTGCGGACGTTGAAGCCGGATTGGGATTTGTTGAGAGCTGCCGCGACTTTCTGGGATTGCGACAGCCATACCTTCAACCTTTCAGCTAATGAAATGGTGCCGACTATTGACGATTTCGGGGCCATCCTTGGCATGCCTTTGGCCGGTCGGATTGCCGTCCCTAAATATCACCGTGGTGCCATCGACTCTTGGGTCGAGTTACTGAATCTCCCTGTTAAGGACGTTAGGAAGATGTTTCACGGTACCGTGATTGACATAACTGAGTTGCCGATGTTCTTCAGTTTACACTCGGAGGACCCGGTGGTTCAATCTTTCAAAAGAAATGCCATGGCCGTTTGTCTCTTCAGTGAAGTACTGTTTGTTACACCCTTCGGGACTGCGGACGTACAGTTGGCTAAGATTATTTTGCAAGCTAAGGAGCAGCAATTTAGTGTAATCCCTCTTATTGTAGGGGAGACGTTGCACGGCCTTGATGAGTTACATAGGACGGGCAAGATGTGTCGGGGAAGCCCTTTGCTCTTGACCATATGGCTCCGAGAACACTTCAAGATTTATTTTCCGGATGGTGATTTGTCTCCTTTTGCTGTTCATAGGAGGAAGTTGTTGATCCGGGATTTATCTGAAGATGGTTGGAAGAAATTCTTTGCCTCTCGGGTGACCGTTGATATTGAGTGGTGTCCTTCTTCTTGGGGTCTTCGTCCTTTTGTGGAGTAGACTCTTGGTTTTCAGCACGTGGTTGTACCCGGTTTGAGAGATTCTTCATTTTACCAACCAGAGCGGGTTCTGCGGCAGTTCGGTCGCCAACAGACAATTCCTTTTCAGAGGGACGGAATGCTTCGTCCAGTTGCTTATATGGGTCCTGACTTCTCGAGTGAGCTTCAGTCGGCTTGGGGAGATGACCGCAACCGTTGGGCTTTTGCTCCTCTGTATCGGGGGAGTGTCTTCCTTCCCGAGAGCTACTTGCATTATTTATTTGGCACCCTTTACCGTGGCATCACTTGGGTTGATGTGCTTCGTGCCGAGTTGTTGGGAAAGGGTTTTGAGCCTAGCAGCACTTTGAGATATAGGGAGGCTGCTGCTGATTCGAGTAACATTCTCGCTGACCCTTTCGGTACTCCTTTGGATGACTTTTATGCTAGGAGACGTGCTGCAACACAGAAGGTTTCGGTGCGTATTAGTGCTCCTTCGTTACCCAAGATGAAAAGGATTGAGAGACGATCGGGTGGTCCTTTGAAAGCTAAGAGAAAATTGAATTTTTCTTAGTACCCTAAGAGATTGCAATTAGACCACTTTGTTTTAGGATTTAATATTTTGATGTATTTTGTTGCTCAATAAATCCGTTGTAATGGTTTGAATAGTTCGTTGAATGAATAAGAATTGCATTTTGTTATTTGAAGTGAATTGGGTATTTTTGATATGTTTTAGACCGCACCCGAAGGTTGCCTACGTTCCTCCAGATGGGAGGCTCAGGTCTTCGTAGTTCAAACAAACAAATACCTTTTTTTTTTTTTTTTTTTTTTTTTTTGTGCACCCTGTTTTTTGCCTAGACCGCCCTTTGGCAGCTGGTCACCATCTAAATCCACGAGCCGGACTGCACCACCACTTAGTATCTTTTTGACCACGTACGGACCGATCCATTGGGGTCCCCACTTCCCTAGGGGATTCATGGCATTAGGAGGATGTTGTCTTAAGACCAAATCTCCCACATTGATGTTCCGAGGTTTCACTTTTTGTTGAAAGCTCTTGCCATCCTTTGCTGATATGCCCTCGTGCGTTCGAGTGCTCTTAACCTTTTCTCGTCGAGCAAGGATAGCTGTTCGTATCGACTTTGCATCCAATTGACCTCGTTGACTTGATTCTCGAGGAGGACCCGTAGAGATGGGACTTCAAGTTCGATAGGGAGTACGGCTTCAGAACCATAGACTAATGCATAAGGAATTTCTCCTGTCGCGGACCGTATTGATGTGCGGTAGCCCCACAATGCTAATGGTAGCTTCTCGGGCCAATCCCTTCCTGTTGAGGCCATTTTCTTGACGATGCTCTCGATGGTTTTATTTGCTGCTTCGACCGCGCCATTTGCTTGGGGACAGTAAGGAGATGACTTGTGCTTGGTGATCTTGTATTCTACCAAAAGTGCATCCATTTCCTTCTCAAAGTGAGAGCCGTTGTCGGAAATGATTTCATGAGGCACGCCGTATCGGCACATGATATTAATCTTTAAAAATTCGGCCACTTTCTTAGCGTTGAGAGTCCGATAGGCTTGTGCTTCGACCCACTTTGTGAAGTAGTCGACTGCCACTAGGACGAATGACTACCCATTGCTCCCGGCAGGATGAACTTTACCGATGATGTCTATCCCCCAACAAGAGAAAGGCCAAGGTGTGACCATGTTGTAAAGTTGTGAGGGTGAGCATGTTGCAGATTAGCGTGGAATTGGCACTTGGCACACCTTTTGACTTTCTCGATACAGTCTCGTTCCATAGTGCTCCAATAGTAACCAATGCGAAGTATCTTCTTGACTAGCATAAAGCCATTCATGTGGGGTCCACATTCTCCTTCGTGCACTTCACACATTATCTCTTGAGCTTCGGCCTCATTGGCGCATAAGAGATTGATCCCGTCGTGGTGCCTTTTATAGACTCGGTCCCCAATCAGTACGTACCGGGAGGCTAACCTTTGCAGAGCTGCTTGAGACTTCTTATTGATATTCTCGGGATAAGTGCCATCTTTGAGGAAATTCATGATATTCGAATACCACAGAGAGTTTTTTTGAACCTCGTTGATCTCGATACTCATGCAATATGCCGGACTGTTCCTTCGAGCAATTTTGAAGGGTTTCACCATTTTCCCTTTGGGCATTTCGACTAATGAAGCTATAGTGGCCAGTGCATCGGCGAAGCGATTCTTATCCCTTGGCAGGTAGTTGAAAGTGATCTCTTGGAATTGTTCAACCAGTTCTTCAAGGTGCTGACCATACTGTTGGAGAGTCGGGTCTTGGGTTCGCCATTTACCCGATTGCTGATTGATAAGGAGCAAAGAGTCGCCGAACACTTCTAGTTCCGTGACGTTTCTTTCGAGAGCTGCTTCGAGCCCTGCTATGCATGCTTCGTACTCGGCAATGTTGTTGGTAGCTTCGAATTCCAGGCGGATGGCAATGGGAGTGTAGATGTCTTTTGGATCGACAAGCAATATTCCTATACCAAAACCGTGTTTATTGGTGGCGCCATCGAAAAAAAGTTGCCACTTATTTTCCTCGGTTGCAGTACAAATTAAATGCTCGTCGGGGAACTGTACGTCTTCCCCCTTCACTTCGTCACACGGGAATTCGGCAAGCTGGTCACTGAACACTTTCCCCCTGACGGATTTTAGTGTGACGTAAGTGATATCATAGCCGGCGAGCATGAAGTACCATTTGGCTATTCTTGTTGACATGAAAGGCTTCTCGAAGATGTAGCGGAGTGGGTCCACCTTTGCTACTAGCTTGATCGGAAAAGCTTCCATATAGTGTTTGAGCTTTTGAGTGACCCAAACCAATGCTGCACATGACTTCTCTAAGACAGAGTAGTTCTTTTCGCCTCCTTGGCATCGGCGACTGACAAAATAAATGGCATTCTCCTTTGTGGACTCTCGTTGCTCTTGTGCTAACATAGCCCCTAGGGCTTCATCATTGACAGTGAGATAGAGCAACAGAGGTTTCTCCTTGTGCGGCGGAACTAGAACAAGAGGGCACGTCAAGTAATGCTTCACTTGGTCGAAGGCTTCTAGGCACGCGTCGGTCCATTCTAGAGCCACATTCTTCTTGAGTAGCTTGAAGATTGGCTCGCACATGGAAGTGAGTTGGTGCACAAACCCACTGATGAACTGTAGTCTGCCCATCAAACCTTTGATCTCTTTCTGTGTCCTTGGAGGAGGCATGTCAATGATTGCCTTGATTTTGGAGGGGTCTACTTCAATTCCCCTTTCAGTGACCATATAACCCAGAACTTTGCCTCGGATAACCCCGAACGTGCACTTTGCAGGGTTGAGCCTCATCTTGTGTTGACGAAGCCTTTCGAAGAACTTGCGGAGATCGATTAAATGTTGACCATCGGTCCCTTTGGAGTGAATAATCATGTCATCCACATAGACCTCGATTTCTTTGTGAATCATATCGTGGAACAAGTCTGTCACGGCTCTTTGGTAGGAATCCCCAGCATTTCTTAACCCAAATGGCATGACTGTGTAGCAAAAGGTACCCCACGGTGTTGTGAAGGCTGTCTTATGTTGATCTTCCTCGGCCATAAGAATCTGATTGTACCCAGCAAACCCATCCACGAATGAGCGAACCTCGTAGGCAGCAGTGGAGTCGACCAGCATGTCGATATTAGGGAGTGGAAAATCATCATTTGGGGAAGCTTTGTTTAAATCCCGAAAGTCTACACAAACTCGAACCTTGCCGTTTTCCTTCCTGACTGTCACAATGTTGGCTAACCATGTCGGATACTCGATAACCTTGATGAAACCCACACTGAGGAGCTTCTCAATCTCTTCTTTGACCTGCAGAGACCATTCTGGCTTGATCTTTCTGAGCTTCTGCTTTACTGGCTTGGTATCTTCTCTGATCGGAATCTTGTGCTCTGCTACCTTTCTGTCCAAACCCGGCATGTCTTTGTATGACCATGCGAACACATCCACGAACTCCCGTAGTAGTGCAGTCAATCTGTCTCTGTCGTCCCCCTTGAAGAAGCTTCCAATCTTAGTTTCTTTTGGCTCTTCTTCGGTACCCAGATTAACAACATACAATTCTTCGTCAGCCTTTGGACCATTCTCACCACGACTACGGACTTGTTGAGCAAGTTCATTTAAGTATGTTGTGTTTTCGTGGTCTATTTCATCATAATTTGAATCGTTATTAACTTGTTCGTTAAGTTCATTATTAGTTAATTCATCATTTATGATGTTTGCAATCTCAGGGTACTCAGAAATATCAAATTTTTCATTAGCAAAGAAAGGAAACACACGCTCGGCTATGGCCTCCAAATCCTCTTGGGTGAGGGTATTAGAGACACTCTCGGACTCGAAAGTAAGTGTGAGCTGCTCTTCCTTTGTTGCTGTGCGGGGTATGCAACCCATTTCTCGGACTAAAAATTCTTCGGATACCACGGGTCCTTTCGTTGAATACCAATTGTTGATCGGCTCGGAGCTTGGCGGGATCTCACTGATGATGACGGTGTCATGGATGGCGTTGACTTGGCATTCATTCATCGTGGAAAGCTCTTCGAACATGGAGGCTAAATCTGTCAGTTCTTCCCCCACGGTAATTTCTGTCTCGGATTCTATAGTCATCTTCCTTCCCCACCATTCACGGGGCGACATGGGAGTTGGTTCCCTTTCGGATTTCTGGATCTCACAATCGGAGAAGATTTCGAGGCCGGGCTTTTTGACACCCTTATTGTTAACCCATGGCTCGGGAAAGATCATGTATGGAACGTCTTCCCCTTGGCGGACAAAATAACCATTCAACGTCTTGCGGTAAGGCCTTAGATTAGGGTTCTCATAACGACGGCCTTCTTTACGAGCTCAGGCCTTTTCGTTCTTGATTGCTTGCTCTTGTTTCAAGTCTTCTTTGGAAGGCTCGTACCCCAAACCGAAGGTGTCTTTGACGAATGGGACTCGCACAGGATGTAGGATTCCTTGTTGATATTTCCCTAGGCCTAAACCAGGGAAGTAGTCCATATTCCTCATCATGTGGAGGACTTTGTGGTTGCTGGGGGTCCATGATCCGTTTCCCCCTTCTTTTTCAATGGCGTTGATTGAGACGCCGGAGAGAGTGGAGTCTGGTAAACCATGCTGAACTTGGTGGACGGGCTCACCTTTTCTGGGGATAGTGACGTTTTCAGCCATGACGGTCACTATTTCATCACCATTTCGGATCTTGACACATTGGTGGAGAGTTGATGGTACGGAATAAACACTGTGAATCCATGGTCGTCCCAAAAGTAAGTTGAACGAGGCCGGGATATCAAGCACTTGGAATGGAACGGACATGACTATGCTTCCAAACTCGATGTCTATTTCGATCATACCCATGACTGTACGGGCGGTGCTGTCATAACCTCGGATTACTTGAGTAGAAGGCTTCAAATCGGAATCCTTAAGCCCCAGTATGCCCATGATTCTGCCAGGCATGAGATTGAGTGCGGAACCACCGTCCACTAAGACTCTTGAGACGGGCCTCCCCCTTGCTCGTACCTTGAGGTAAATAGCTTCGTTGTGGTCAGAACCAAATGGTGGAAGGTCCATATCGGCAAAGGTGATGACGTTGCCAAAATGAATGTGACCAATCATTGCTGTGAAGTCCTCGGGGGTAGTATCGGGAGAAACTGATGTATCATCGAGATTGCGGATGACAAGATCTCGGTGTTTCTTTGAGGATGCAATGAGGTCCCAAATAGAGATGTTGGCTTGAGTTTTCTTGAGTTGGACAAGTAGAGGGTCTTCGGGAGTGTCGCGAGCTTGCGGTCTTTGAGAAGAGGAGCTTGGTGCGGAAGTGGAAGGGTTGCTTGCTATGACTCGACCGGATCGAGTTAGCATGTTGACGTTCCCATCTTGCTTCTTTTTCCTATTCTCTAGTACTTCCCTCATTACCTCATCGTAAGTCACTACATAACAAGAATTGTCAAGTTTATTCATAACATTGGGGCCCCCATTCACAATTGGGATTGAATGGGTGGTCCCCTCGAGTTCTCCTATCTCTATTACATTGACATGTTCGTCATTAGTCACTACAAATTCTTTCTTATCTATGAGATCTTGAATGACATTGCGGAGAACGAAGCAATCCTCGGTGGTGTGGCTACTATATTGGTGGTAGCCACAATATTTGTGGTGAGCATGATTGGGGTGGATCGTCTTGGGTTGGTACCCTTGCACGGGTGTGACTTGACCCTTTGCCTTGAGGACCTCGAACACTTCAGTTTGAGTTATACCTTGGAGAGGCGTGTAGACACCGTCACTTCGGGACTTCTTCCCTTGAGGTGGAGGAACCTTTTTGTAATTCCCCTTGTCAATGGTGACGGCGTTGACCGAGGCCTCTTTTGTGGAGTTGGAAGCGGCCTTGTAGCGGTAAGTAGGAGTGGCCTTCTTAATCTCCTTGAGCAAGTCATCCATGCGTACCCCCGCCTCATACATTTGGGAGAAGTCGGAGTAGCAAGCCCCACTTAGGTGGGTGCGGAGATCAATCTTGAGACACTTGAGAAAGATGTCCATTTGCTCTTTTGTGTTTGGCCTCTCAACAATTTCAGAGAGTTTATCATTCCATCTCCTTGTGAAGTCGATGAAGGACTCATTGTCTCGTTGAGTAGTGTTCTCTAGCTCTTTCCTTGTGGGCCGGTGAGTGGTGTTGCCTTGGTATTGGTTCTTGAAGGCAAGCATGGCGGAGTCCCAATCAAGACGGACAGTGAGCGGGAGAGTAGCATACCAATCTTTTGCCGCCCCCTCGAGAGTGAGAGGAAAGCATTGAGCCATCACCTTGGGGGAGACCTTCTTCGGAACCATTGCCCAAATATAAGTCTCAATGTGAGCCATGGGACAAGAGTTGCCCTTGAATTTGCTTATGTCGGGCATCTTGAACTTATCGGGAAGAGCGGCCATAGTACTCATGAGGATGGATGATTGATAAAGGCTTGTGTAGGAGCCTTTCCCCATGTTGAGCCCATTGAATTTTTGGTCGATGTAGGCGATGATAGAATCCACCATTTTGGGCTCATTGTTCTCGGAACTTGGTTCCCCCATTTTCTTGGTGCGGGTGTTGACATAAGGACTTTTGAACAAACCCTCGGTCCATTCGGATTCATCATCATTGTTCTTGTTCTTTCCCTTGGCAAGGTTAGTGAGCTTTTCTTTCATTAGCTCCATCTCGGCCTCGTGGGCCTCCCTTTGGCTGTCGAGGTGGGATTGCCAAATGTCATCTTTGCTTTGTGCCTCCTTATTAAGGGTGGAGACTTGCTCTTGGAGGAGTTGGACCATAGTTGAGAGCTGTTCGAGAGACATGGTGTTGCTGCTGCCGGTCATGGTTGATGTTGGAGCTGTTGGAGTGATCTCTTCACGGACTAACCGATTTGCTGAATCCCGGTAGACTCTGTAAGTACCAATTGAACCTATATTGCAGAAGAGGCCCTTGTCAGTCTTGAGTAACACTTGCGGTCCATGAAGAGGCTTAGAACACACAGTTGGGCACACGACTCGAACCACATAAGAAAAGACTCCTTTTTTTTTTTTTATAAGTCGGAGAGAATGAATCCCTTTTGGGGTTTCTAAGAAAATAATGGAATCGTCACACTAGTATATAGACCATCTCGCGGTCCCATATACTCATCGGATTCCATCGCGCTTGTGAATCCTACATGTATCGGGATTAAACTAAATTAATGTAGTAAAGCATACATGCGGGGACGAATTTTTATTTTCGTCCAAAATAACCACTTTTGGGGACGGATTTTTATTGCATCCATTTCAACAAATTGGCATGTATGATTTTAAGACATTAGTTTAGGAAAACCTCGGTACATGGAAACCGACTTGAGTCACGGAGTGTTAGACCCTAACTAGAATTGTGTGGTTTGTGCTCGGCTTGAATATGAGGCTCAAAGGTCACCCCCGGCATGTAGTCTTGAACTACGCCACGGGCTGAGGTTTACCGCTTCGAAAGAGCCAAGGTCTGGTGGAGCTTGAAACTTTCTAGGACGGGCCTCGACGGGTTTGGGGTTGGACTTGTGCGACTCGATAGTGAGCAGTTCATAGGAATATGTGCATTTAGTGTGAGGTCTTACAAGTGACAAAATTTTTTTTTTTTTATTTTTATTTTTTTTGAAAAAAAAAGAAAACAAACACATAAGCACATAAATTACAACTCCCGAATCACCCGTGTGACCGGTAAATAAAACACAAAATTAAAACAGTCCGAGGGTTCAATTCTGTTCTGATGCAGGCAATTGTGCCCACACCCCACTGTTCTGCTCAGTCACTGAAACCTGTTTCTGTTTTGGGAATCAACCCAGAAGCGTGCGCCTCTGAGTGCTGATGTGGGACGCGCGCGCATGGCGCAATGCTTATGGGAGGCGCGCGCTTCTGGGCACACCTGTCAGAATGTCAGACTTTGGACTCAGGGGATTGCCCTGGTCCTATGTTCAAATTGTAACCCCTGCAGAAGTGATTAGTGCAAAATAACAGAAGAAGAAGATGAAGGATATGAAGAAGTGGGCGATTCTGGTTCTTGATGCGGGATGCGCGCGCCTTAGGCTTAAAAGGCCAGACGCGCGCGCCTCCCCATCAGGAATCAGAATACCCAGAAAAGATGTAGATTTCGATCAGAATGCAAGTTTAACCCTCAAATCTCCCCAGCGGAGTCGCCACTGTAGATGCCCCGGGGGAACCACGGCTTTAGGCTCGAGCGGTGGATTATCCTAGGATGTCTAACTTGTTTTAGAGTCCCCACCTATGTTTTGAGGAACATAAGAAAAACCTATTGATTGTAGCCTAAGTTTGATTACGAAAACAGAGATTCTTTGTTTTGAGGTTCGGGGGTTAGATTACGAGATGGGAAGTACCGAAACACCCATCTCGCCCAACTTAAGTTGGTCTTGCTTGATCAAAATCTACATGAATGAAAATATTCTTCTTCTTCTTCTTTAAGTCATAAAAAGGGGGGGTTTAAAGTAGGATTTGGAATGTAGGAGATAACTCCTTAACCAACCTCAATGAGATGAGGTGATCATTAGAGTCATGTCCCAAAATGATTTGGGTGATTGCACATTTGATTAGAGTAAAAGAGAGGGAGGAGATGAAGTAGAAAAGAAAGGAAAAGATGGACTTTTACCTACAATTTGAAGAACTTCAAATATTGCTTGATGAGATCCTTGGAGAACCTATAGAAAGTGATTTTGGTATAGTTTTTGTAAGTTCAATATTCGGTCTAAGTTTTCGATCCTTGAAAATGGAGGTAAAGAGAGGTTTTTATAGGTGAAAGAGGGGTGTTTTTGGTGCCAAAACTCAGTCACCAAGAAATCCTTCCCGGGCAAAATCCTGTAAATTGAGCAAGGGAGGGAATCCTGGCCAGAAATCTGTAACTGACGCCCAGAGGCGCGCGCTTCCTGCTTTGGGGGCGGGAGGCGCGCGCGCCTGGCTCCTCCTGTCGGAGGCGCGCGACTCAGAGAAGGCAATTTTGACAAAATGGACTAGAAAGTCAGCCCTATCATTCAGTTTAGTCCATGGACTTAACAAAGTCAGTCAGGAACTTAACGGAAGTGACAGAAACTAACGAGAAACACTTAAAATAGGGAGGAACACAAGATCAAATGTGCAATCGGGGTGAGCGGTCCAAGGCGGGGTGTCTACAGAACCATGTAATCATGTATCATGTGCTCACGAGAATATGCACCATGTAATCATGTATCATGTGCTCACGAGAATACAAGTACACATACGCAATCATTGCGAAGACAAATCAATCTAACAATGGCACGTGGAGTGTCCATATAACACGGTCAATCCAAGTTAGAGTCTATTAATAACAGACCTCAAACAAGTAGTAGGGTATATCATTCTATATCACTTTGTCATATGCCAAGTTTGCACGTACATATTCATATCACGTTTAACACATTAAAGTGTCTATCACGATACCCTTATTATCAAATAGAGCCCAATACCTTAGACTCTAAATACATAATAGAATAGGTCACATTCATACCTAGTCACAGTCATATCTCACGTATATGTATCGTTAATAATCGAATACATTTTCCATCACATATTGTGTTCTGTAGTTATTCTTATTAACTTATATCGTGGTATTCATGATTATATGAATTATCTTCATATTACACTAGTCCCTATTTTCTTTAGGAACCTATTTCAAGACAAGATATCTTCTTTATTCTTTATATACTTCATTGAGTATATACACGATTAAAACCAATCACTAGCACTTTAGTGCTTATTCATAGCACTTCCAATATACACGTATCAAATTCAAATGTGTAGTAGAGTTAATTATTCTCTATCTAATCCCATATCCCAACTCTTTCGGTTATTCATACCATGTATCAAGTAATCATGAAGTAACACTCTATCAAGTAAATATATGCAAGATTTGCATATACACATCAAGAATCTTTCAAGTTTATTACCATACACATATATTGGTGTCAAGGCACATACAAGATTTTATAATCTTATATTCAAGTCTTAATCCAATTATTTAGATGTTCAAGTCATGTACAAGATTTTATTGTCTTATACTTCAAGTTCAAGCTAGGAAGATGAACTATACATCTTTCACGTATTATTTTCCAATCATTTTCCTAGGACATTCAAGCTCAAGACTTTAGTTGGTGCCCCTAAGGTACGCAAACATTAACTTCAAAACACATAAAATAGTTACTACTCTTATACTCAAGTTATCATTTAATTATGATTCAAGTCCACATTTCATTTGCTCACAAAGGGACTATTTTTCAGTACTAGAGTGTTCTACAACACTCATCTAGGCCATCTAGGGTAGTACCCTAAACCTAGACCAAGAATACTTCGAGTTCAAATTAAGTAAATGAGCTATACAACTCATACTTACAAGTTCATAATCCCCTACATAGGATATTCAAGCTCAAGACACTAATTTGGTGCTCTCAAGGTGCACAAACATAGGTTCCAAGACAAGCATAACACATAAGTGCTTGTTCATAGCACTTTCAAGACATAAAGAAGAGTTCTTCCTTTTATACTCAAGTTCTCATTTTAATTTAATGAGTAATCATGTTCAAGACTCACTTCTAATGCCCTTAAGGTATCACAACACTTGCTAGGATATCTTATACTAAGGCTATATGCCTTAGGAGGAATAAGCTCTCATTTCAATTTAGATTTAAAACACTTTTGTTGAAACAGGGGACCGGGCGGGCGCCTACCACTGACCGGGCGGCCGCTCAATAGAACACTTTTGAAACCAAGACTTCTGGGGAAATGGTCGGGCGCTCAAGGGACCTCCAGGCGGCGCCTGGTACAATTTTCAGCAAACTCCAAATTTCTTTCCAGACTTAGAATTCTCCGTCCCGAGCGTAGGAGTATACCTTTACTCACAATTTAACATTACCCAAGACATCCAAACAAGTTCAAAACATTACTTTCAAGTATATTTCATTCTTTTTACCGTCCAACAAATAATAGAATAATTTTCCTTTATTCCATTTAAGTATTTCACCGTCCCCAAAAGTATAAGTATAATTTTCTAATATACTAATATAATCATTTAGGGATACTTCCATTCATTTCCCCGTACCACAAATAATGGTACAATTTTTCTAATAATATTTAAATCAAGTTACTATTTTACCGTCTCACGAATACGAGTATAATTTTTACTATCATTTTAACAATACCCAGGGACTCAAACATGTTCAATTAACATATTTTCATTCAACCCAAGGTGTATTTCCAGTATACGTATACTCCCTTTGTTCCAAATTTACAAGTATCACGAAAATTGCTCAAAACACAATTTTAACAAGAACAAGTATCGGGAATAACATATATGCATGTTATTGCAAGTAAGGGGGAGTCAATAGCTTACCTACTCCGAAATCAAATTCACCCAAACTAATTTCTGTTCGGCAGGAAACGCTCTATTCAGCGCCACGAATATTTATCCGGGATCAGAATCACGAACAGAGGGATAATTAATCGCGAAGAGTTGAGAATAGAAAGAATTCTAACCCAAGCTTTTGGAACAAAAGGAGTGTACGAAATGTTTGTTTGGGGATAATGATCCCAGACAAACAAGATATACTTGCAAGATTCCAAGAATTGCAACTAGGCCCCTCAAGTTCTAACTTTGACAAAAAGGCCCCTAAACTTTCAACTTTGACATTTAACCACCTTAACTTTCCAAAGTAGTTAAATAAATAATTAACTCAAATAAAATAGCATATAATTATGCTAGTCAAGAATTTAACAAGCAAGTCAAGAATTTAACAAGAATTAGGACGGGCGTTACAGCAGGTGCCCTTGGAACTGACCATGTAGAAAAAAGCAAGGACGCATAAACCGAAGGCATTCCAAGAAGCCTCATCCGTGCGATCCATAAACTTCTCAGGGACATCCGAAATATCAATGAAAGTGTGATCAAGGACCATGCATTGGGCCTCTTCCAAAGAAATACCAAGAAGAGAAACCAACCTCTCAACACACATGGTGTCATCAACCGAAGGAAGAGCAATGACCTCCGTGTCCACTCCGCCCACCAAAGCCTTGAAATCCTCATAAGTAGGAGTGTTCTCGTTGTAGGAGAAACAATAGACATGCCTCCTAACATCCCAAAAGGACGCAGAGACTCTCAATAGCTCAAGATCCGGAATGAACTCCTTGAGAGATCAAAGGGATTGAAGGCCAAACATGGATTGGAAAGTTCCCTTGTGATTCCTCATGTGGGACCGCATCCAAAGCCTAAGGTTACCCTCGAAACATTCTTTATGAATTTTGGACAATTTTGGTGGTTTCTCCATGAGAAAGGGTTCCATGGAAAAAGGAGCTTTCAAAATGAAGAAGACGAACTGATTAATGAACTCAGGACTGTGGCATTTAAGTAGATGACCAGGCCTGGAACAAAATTGAATGAAAAAGGAGTACTTCCTTCCCGAGCCGCACGGCTACTTTAGCCCTGTCAGAATTGATGATTTATTGTTGAGAGTTAGCTTTGTGGTCCAACCCATTTAAAGCCCATTCCCAACCAATGTCATAAATGCAACCAAAAAATGCCGTCCTTGGCTCATGCAACTTGAATTGAACCTAGAAAATTTAGGTTCCCAAAGTCACCACAGGCAGTCCTAGCGACGTAAGCCCAGCTTTGTGAAATTAAATGTGGCCGTCCCCGATGTAAGCCCATTAGCTTAGACTTAGAATAGTCGTTATAGGCTAGAGCCTTTGTCCCGGGAGTCCTTAGAGGGACGTAAGACCAGTTTTCCCGTCAATCTCCCCAAAGATGGAGTTGACCCCGGTCAAGCTATGACTTAGAATAGTCGTTATAGGCTAGAGCCTTTGTCCCGGCAGTCCTTAGAGGGACGTAAGACCAGTTTTCCCGTCAATCTCCCTAAAGACGGAGTTGACCCCGGTCAAGCTTAAACTTAGAATAGTCGTTATAGGCTAGAGCCTTTGTCCCAGCAGTCCTTAGAGGGACGTAAGACCAGTTTTCCCGTCAATCTCCCCAAAGACAGAGTTGACCCCGGTCAAGCTTAGACTTAGAATAGTCATTATAGGCTAGAGCCTTTGTCCCGGCAGTCCTTAGAGGGACGTAAGACCAGTTTTCCCATCAATCTCCACAAAGATGGAGTTGACCCCGGTCAAGCTATGACTCAGAATAGTCATTATAGGCTAGAGCCTTTGTCCCGGCAGTCCTTAGAGGGACGTAAGACCAGTTTTCCCGTCAATCTCCCCAAAGATGGAGTTGACCCCGGTCAAGCTATGACTTAGAATAGTCATTATAGGCTAGAGCCCTTGTCCCGGCAGTCCTTAGAGGGACGTAAGACCAGTTTTCCCGTCAATCTCCCCAAAGATGGAGTTGACCCCGGTCAAGCTATGACTTAGAATAGTCGTTATAGGCTAGATCCTTTGTCCCGGCAGTCCTTAGAGGGACGTAAGACCAGTTTTCCCGTCAATCTCCCCGAAGATAGAGTTGACCCCGGTCAAGCTTGGACTTAGAATAGTCACCATAGGCCGTCCCCAACGTAAGCCCAGTAAAAATCTGTCCCGTGTAAGTCAACCCTCTCCTATAGAGTCAAGGTGACCGTATCCCCAGCAAGTCAACCCTCTCCCATAGAGCCAAGTTGACCATGTCTCGCCTCTGACCCCTAGAGTCATGCCTCCTTGCGGATCTAAGTAACCCCGCGTACCTCCGAACTACGTTAGGCTTGATTCCCCGCGAATGGGATACGTAGGAATCCTATACCACTAGGTCCAGGCATGCAACCAAAATTGGTTAAAGCCGTCGTCCCGTCAGATTGGGATGCTTATTTCTATCGACAACCCCGCTCCTTCGAAGCGACGTTGCCAAGGGGCTCTGTAAGTACCCCAATCTGAAACCGACCTATCTTAGAGGTAGCCTTAGCACCGTTTCAGGGATAAGCTAATAGGCCAGGACCTCCCTAGGATAAGCTATAAATTCCAGGACTACTCTGGTATAAAATTGGAAAAATCCAGAAGCTCGCCAGGCTGAGCCGTACGGATGCTTTGGGTACTAGAGGGGCCTAGCCGTACGGCTGGTTTGGGCACTCTCAGTCCCTATAAATAGAACCCCTTGCTGATCATTTCAAGGGGGGGAGAAACATTAGAACTAAGGTTACTCTGTCGAATTCACCTCAGAATAGTGTGAGTAAGAGTGAACAAAGAGTGAAAGAGAAAAAGGAAGATTGGCCTAAACCAAGATAGGTAAAGCCACCTTCTCCCCATCCCTTCTCTTCATCTAAGAACTCTATTTATCTTTGATCTTGTCATTTATTGTTGATCTTTAAATTCTTGCAAGTCTTGTCCATTCAAGCAATATACATATATCTATTATTATTTATATTTCCTAGTCCAAGCCATGAGAAGATCAAAGGTGCCCTCCATACTTTGTGTGGAAGAGGTTCAAACCTAGTTTGATCATGGCTTGTTGATTGTTCATTTACATTCTTGTCATGGATGATGCTCTTGTTGTTCATTTTGCTCATTTTAAGCTATGATGATCATGTTGAGGATAAAGTCTCAATCTTTATCCTCATCACCTTGATCTAGCCCAAAATTCCCAAGTTTGGGTAATAAAGATCCAATCTTTATGGTTTGTTCTTGTCCCTAAAGGATTAATCTTGCCTAGAAGAGCCATATTGATGGTAAGGTTTCAATCTTTACTCATCAAATGGTCACTATGGCTCAAAAGGGCATATTGGCCACCTTTTTCATTTTTCTCCCATGATTGCCTTTGATCATGCCCAAACTCTTGTTTTGGGAGGTTCTTTGATGATCAAATGGCATAGGAATGAGTTGTTAATGTTGTTTTGTGTTGGAATAACAAACTGGAATCAGAACAGTTTGGTCCAGTTCAAGCAGAATGCTCTGTTTCTGCCTGGAACTGGACTGTTGCTTGAACAAACTGTAAAATCCCAGAAGTGGTCTCCCCATCCGTACGGCTACTTTGGCCGTATGGGGAGATTGACCATTTTGCCCTTCTGTCTTCTGTTTTCTTGTCAAACAAACCCTTTTTAATTGAAAAGATAAATAAAAAGTTAAAACAAAGATTTTCCGTTAAAACACACACACACATATGCACTTTTGTTAACTAACAAGGGAGACTCGGCTTTGTCCGAGGCAACTTGGGAGGACGTAAAAACTCTTCCCAAGTTGTAACCTGATCTCCGAACCTTTGAACTCAAACCTTTGTCATTTTGTTGGGTTTAAAATTAACAAAATGTGGCGACTCCATTAAATTGGTCCGGTTCCCGCGTTTGGTATTTCGCCCTTGAAACGTGCTCGTGTTTTTTTTTGGGGTGGGATCCTTACAGTGGCGACTCTAAAACACGAATAGACATCCTAGGGTAACCCCCGCGCTCTAGCCAAGCCATGGCCCCGCCCCGGGGTATCCACAGTGGGGACGGATTTTTATTTTCGTCCATAATAACCACTTGGGGACGGATTTTTATTTCGTCCACGATAACCACTTGGCACGTATGATTTGAAGACATTAGTTTAGGAAAATCTCGACACATGAAAAACGACTTTAGTCACGGAGTGTTAGACTTTAACTAGAGTTGTGTTGGCTTGTGCTCGGCTAATGAGAGGCTTAAAGTCACCCCCGGCATGTAGTCATGAACTACGCCACGGGTTGAGGTTTACCGCTTCGAATGAGTCAAGGTCGGGTGGAGCTTGAAACTCTCTAGGACGGGCCTCGACGTGTTTGGGGTTATAACTTGTGCGACTCGATAGTGAGAAATTCATAGGAATTCGTGCACGTAGTGTGAGGTCTAACATGTGACAAAACAATTTTACTTTTTTTTTTATGAAAGAAAAAGAAAATAAGCACATAATTACAACTCTCGAATCACCCGTGTGACCGATGAAATAAATCACAAAATTAAAACAGTCAAGAGTCCAAAATAGCCCCTGATGCAGGCAACTGTGCCCACACCCCATCACACTACTCTGTTCTGAAACCTGTTCCAGTTCAGGAAACCTACCTAGAAGCGTGCGCCTCTGGATGTTGGCGCGGGAGGCGCGCGCATGGCGCAGTGCTTATGGGAGGCGCCCACTTCTGGGCACACCTGTCAGAATGTCAGATTTTGGACTCAGGGGATTGCCCTGGTCCTGAATGTATATTGTAACCCCTGCAGAAATGATTAGTGGAGCAGAAAAGAAGAAGAATAGGAAGAACATTAAGAAGCGGGCGACTCTGGTTCTTGGTGTGGGCCGCGCGCGCCTTAGGCCAAGAAGGCCAGAGGCGCACGCTTCCCCCATCAGGAACCAGAATACCCAGAAAAGATGTAGATTTTGATCAGAACGCAAGTTTAACCCTCAAAGTCCCCAGCGGAGTCGCCACTGTAGATACCCCGGGAAGGGCCCACTCGCTTGGCTAGAGCGGTGGGAGGATTCCTTGGATGTCTAACTTGTTTTCAGATTATAGAGTCGCCACCTATGTTTTAGAGGAACATAAGAAAAACCTATTGTTTGTCGCCTAAGTTTGATTACGAAAACAGAGATTCTTTGTTTGAGGTTCGGAGGTTAGGTTACGAGATGGGAAGTACTTAAACACCCATCTCGCCCGACTAAAGTTGGTCTTGCTTGATGAAAATCTACATGAGTGATAAAATGTTCTTCTTATTCTTTGATGATAAAAGGGGGGTTTTAAAATATGTTTTGGAATGTAGGGAGATAACTCCTTGACTAGCTTCAATGAAGTGAAGTAGCCTTTGGTGTCATGTCCCAAGAATGTTTGGGTGATTGCACTCTTGATGAAATAAAAGAGAAGAAGGGAAATGAAGTAGAGAAGAGAGAAAGGAAAAAGTCTTGTTTACCTATCCTTCAAAATGACTTCAAGTTCTTCTTAAGAAAAATGCCTTGAGGATACTTTGGAAGTGATTTTTGTATAGTTTTCTTGTGTTGGAAAAAGCCCCCTTTTGAAAGGTGAAAAGGAGAGGTTTTTATAGGTAAAAGAGATGAGTTTTTGGTGCCAAAACCAAGTCACAAACATCAGTTTCCCGGGTAAATCCTGTTAAAAGGAGCAAGGGAGAGATTCTTGGACAGAAATCTGTAACTGACGCCCAGGTGCGCGCGCCTCCTGCCTTGGTGGCGGGATGCGCACGCCTTTGACCCCAAAGGTAGGAGTCGCGCGCCTTGGAGATGGCAAAAATGACAGAATGTACTAGAAAGTTAGCACTATTATTCAGTTTGGTCCCTGGACTTAACGAAGTCAGTCAGGAACTTAATGGAAGTAACAGAAACTAACGAGAAACACTTAAAATAGGGAGAAAACACAAAACCAAATCTGAAATCGGGGTGAGCGGTCCAAGGCGGGGTGTCTACACTGTGTAAAATAAAATTTAAAAAAAATGTTGTTCTGTTTTCGTTTTAGGCCTTTGTGGCGGCACATGCTGACCTTTTTGTTTCGGTAGGTTTATACGTGGTTAACATGTTTGTCAAATCCCCTTTGTTCCAAAAAGTGACAAAGTCACTAATGTTTTGTGATAAAATAAAAGGCAAAAGGCAAAAAGCACTCTAATATCTCCTTAGTAACTCGGGGCACGGCGTTCGTCGCGACGATGTACTCTTGCCAAAAGTATATATTATATAGTGCTTTTGTACTAAGTATTAGAAACATGGAGTTCGCTACTACAGTGTATCCTACTTGAAAGGTACAAATCACTAAAGTATTTCTTTACACTTTATAAGGACTCGGAGCACGGAGCTCGTTACTACAATGCTTCCTTGTAGATAAAAAAGTGTAAACTATGCTTATTTTAAAATGCTTGAAGATGAAAAACAAGCTTATTTTATCTAACTTGTTAGATTTATTTTACTTCAAACACTTATACTTAAGGCTTGCTATGCCTCAAGTGTTTGAATTTGGGAAGCTTGTTTTTTCCTCAATTGCTTATATAAAGAAGCCTAACAATTTGCCTCAAGTGTCTTTAATAAGGATTGTTTTGCCTTAAGTTTCTCAAAGTGAAAAGTTTTATCAAGGGGATATTTGACTTATAAGTTTTCCTAAGTGTTACCATCATTGCCGATAATACATTAATATGTGCCACATTATTTTTTTACTTATTTATTTTTGAAATTAATAATTAAATTTGGGAAGTCCGAAAGTCCCTTAATTTTGTGGAGTTTATTGATTTCCAAAAGGTTTTTATTAAATCATTTCTATTTTGTGGATAATCTAATTAGGTAACTATATCCCTATTATTTTGGAGTCATAATTTAAATTGAATTTCAAAATGTGTGGGAGCCGTGTACCTATGTCCGATTTACTCCATAAATTATTTTTTCTTTTATTTCTTTTATTTTGTATTTTTATTTATTTAAAAAAAAAAAAAAACTATTTTTTGGGGATAATGGCCGGTTATTTTGGTGATAAATGTGAGTGATGTGATTGAGTTAAACTATCTAGCTAGGAAATAGGGGGAGTTAAGTATTACTAGGGTAAGGGAGAGTTATCTAATAATAAGTATTTAACTTCCATTTGAATACTTCCTAAAACATCCTAATTAAACCCTCCTCCCTTTCTCTCGCCGATCTCTCCCTCTCAGTCTCTCAATCGCTCAAAATCCCTCTCCCATAATTCCTTCCTTCTCTTCTCAAATCTCTCTAATGGCTTCCCCTTCCAAAAACCCTAATGAGTCCATGGAAATTTCACCTACTGGTGAAGCTAGGTTTTTCTCTCCAATGGAGACATCACCAGCGACAACACCGGCGACATCACCGCCTAATCTTGCAATTGTGGTGTCCGGTCCTCCGCCTATTCCAGTCGCTCAAGCTCCACCTGCCATGGCTCCTTCCCAACCAAATGTGGCAACCAAGAAGAAGAGGAAAGCCCCATCATCTTCTCAACCGCCGGCTGCCCAAGCTCCAAGAAAGAGGACTTCAAGTCGGCTAAGGGCCATCTTCAACAAGTCCAACACCAACACTGCCTCTGACCCAGTTGAAGTTTCAGAGGATGATTCTCAAAGCATGTCCTCACTCCATGCTTCTGATGAGAATTATTCTGTTGAAAAAGAAAATTTCAGTGATGACTTTGACAAATAGGTAGACGAAGAAGATGTTGAAACCCTAGAAGCCGCTCAACAAAGGCTGGCTAAAGGTAAAGGGATCCATAGTGCTGGCCAAGGTGTTACCAGGAAGAAGTCAACACCTTTGGCAACACCAGGCGTTGTTCATACTCGATCCAAAACCCAAGAGGTACCACGTCATTCTTCTCATGGTTCTGATTCCTTTTCTGAAGATTCTGATAATGAGGATGTTAGAGGTTGATAATGCTTTTCTTTTACCTCATTTCTCTCTTGAATTTTTTAAAGGAACGGGTATGGCTTTTTGGCTAAAGCATAGTAAAACCCCATTTTGGGAAGAAAGAAACATTGATGAAGTTGATTTAAATAAAAATGGTGTGTTTCAATTTCTTGAGGATAGAAATTTCTTAATCCCTAATACCCAAGCCAAGCCCTATGTTGACAAAATTGTGAGGAATTTTTTTTGCGAACTTGAGCTCTAACCTGGATAATGAGCACTCTGCAGAATTTGGAAATGTTTTTGTGAGGGGTCGGGTTTATCTCTTTAACCCAGAAATAATCAACAAAGCCTTAGGTATGCCAAATATAATTGAAGAGAGTTTGTATTCCAATAAGGATGTCATGGCCAAGTTCCTAACCCACAATGAAGTTCGAGAATGGCCAACGGATCCCAAGGTTAAATTCCCCGCCTCTAAGCTTACCTCTCTCTATTCTATTTTGCACAAACTTTGCATGCTTAATTGGCTCCCTACCAAAAGTGAGCAAAATCTTACCATGGAACAAGCCAAAGTTTTTTATAGGCTAGGAAAAAATAAACCTTTTAATTTTGGGAATATAGTCTTTAAGCAGCTAGCTTCTTGGCCAAAAAGAAAAGAACCATCTTATTTTCCATATCCCTCATTAATCATTCGTGTCCTTACTTTCCAAAAGTTTCCCGTAGAAGCCTCCGATGTATTTACCTCCGGCCCGGGATTTTATGTTGTTGATAATCAACTAAAAAAGGGAAATTGACACAAAGATTTTCCTTGGTCCAAACCTTCCCAAGCTTCAGGTTCAAGTACTCTTCCTACTCAGGGTACATCATCTCATGCACAGCGTACTGCTCCAGATTTTACTTTTCTCATTCCTACAGGTACAACTGGTGCTACCCAAAGTGCTGTCAACACTTCTGGTAGCACATCTACTATGGTACCAAAGACCACTGTAATACAGGTCCTACAAAGGGTAATTGGGAATATGGGCAATCAAGTACAGACATGGATGCAGATACACACAGATTTGCAGGATTTCCTTACACAACTTTCTTTGCAAACAGGGGGAGAAAATGCTGCTGCAAGTGCTGTCGAGGGTGCTGATGCAGGTGTTGGAGGTGATGATACTCAGGAAGGCAATGATGAGGACGAGGAGGAGGAAGATTAAAGATGGTTATGGTTCTGGTTCTTCTGAAACTTTCTACTTTGGAAGTTGGGTTGTTATTAAAACAATTTTTATGATGGTGATTTTGAAACTATTTGGTTGTTGCTCTTAAACACTTTTTTGTTGGTTTGTTTATTTGGTTGAAGTGTGTTACACTTCGGGATATTTGGATTTGGATTTTATAACTTTGGTTTTGTTTTGGATAATTAGTTTTAACCATGATTAGTACTTGGTTTAAAACTATTTCAAAATCATTGGCTTTCGGTTGACTCGCCTATTTGAGGGGGAGTTAATCTTTGTGGGAAGACTTCATGTACAGTGTTGGAAGCACTTTTAGTAGCACCATGGTGCTACCACAAGTGCTGCCAACACTGTCCCAGTGTTACCCGACGGAAGTCAGGAATTACATTTGAATATTTTCGTCATAAATTATTGTTGTACTAATGTCTAATATTGTTGCAAGTTTAGCGTTTATTGTTGGTCCAAATTTCAGGTATACTATGGTTAAGATGCCAGAATAATGCAAGAAAAGTGAAAGAAGATTTTATGGATAAAAGGGATTTTATTCATAAACATGTGGGATTTAAAGCAAGAAGAAAAACATGGGTTTTGACTCATAAAGGCTGAGTGTTTAACAAGAAAGTACAAGGCTTCCATAGCTCGAAGGTACAAGAAGGCTAAGCAATAACTTGGGCACAAAGAGTTGGTTCCTACAATTTAGGAAATGTGGAGAATATCCTCTCCGAGGCTCGGCCACTTCTCTCCACACTCACTCCAAGATTTACAACAACAACCCAGCCATTATTTTTGTATTCCCCAAGCATTACAATCCTATAAATAGCAAGGAGGATGAAGATTGAAGACAAGCAACTACACAACACATCCTTGCACAAGAAAAGCCTATACACTTCTTGGTTCCGATAAACCCCGTCTTCCCAAACCTCTTTCCATTCTTGTAATCTTTGATTATAAGTTTGTCTTGGCTAGGATAGGGTCTCGTGTATAGTCTTAGTCGTTCCATAGAGCTCAAATTGTAATAGCGATAGGGAACTCTCGGCCTTGTACTTAAATTCATATAATTAGTGAAGGTCTCGCCTTTTGAGGCACCTCTTGAGATATATAATTTATATATCTTGAGAAAAAATAATTCTTGTGTTTTTATTCCGCTGCAAACTCTTTTCAGAAACTGTTTTCTGCTTGTGTGTGTAAGTGTTGCCCAAAGTGTTATCGTTGCTCTGCCAACACCTTTGATAACACTTTCTTTACAGTAAGCCATCGACTTACTTTTTCAGTTTCTATTACTTATTTAGTAATTTTTTTAAATTTTTTATGGAGATAAATAGTTTAGCATAAAATGTTAGTCGAAGTTCAAGTTGGTTTGACCAATAGTGCGCATTGATATGGGACAGAGGGAGTATGTGTTAAGAGTATGATAATTTTTTCATTAAGATTAAAACATTTTCTCCAACCTACTTCAAATTCTCCTTAAAAATGAAGGAGAGACTTCATTTTTCAAGGATAACTTCCAAAGTTGCAATTTGGTCTTATAATTTTAAAAGTTGCAAATTTTTGTAATGTGTAATTAAAAAATTATCATTTATATAATTTAAAATTATTTTTATTTTCAATTTTAATCTTAAATTATTTTTAGTTTATGTCATTTTTAGTTTATGTTGTAAATGCATACAACAAAAATAAGACATAAATATTAATTAAACAACAACATCAATTATATTGAAATTTATATTAAATACATAATACATAAATTAAGAACATTTTAATAGTACATAAAAATAATAAAAAAGGGACAAAATTTTAAAACAAGCCAATTAATAAGACATAAAATATAATAGAATTTTCAATCTTGTTGGCTCATTGTTTATTAGTCTATGTCATATTATTTTTTATGCTTTACTTATGTTAATGTTTTTGCTTCATGTAATAAATAAATAATAAATTTAATTATTTTTTATTTAATATTTTAATTGTATATTTATTATTTTGATTAAATTAAATAATACTCCATCCGTCTCATAATAATGTGGATAAAATGAGTTTTGCACGGGAATTAAGAGATTAATAGTAGAGGTAGTTGTTGTGAGTGTGAAAAGTGAAATATGATAGAGAAAGTGGGGTGAGAATAGTAGGTTGAATGGTGTTGTGAGTATAAAATTAAAGTAGGAGAGAGAATGAGTGGGATGAATAGAAAATATTCTTTGTCATTTTAGAAAAATATAACTTATCAATGAGACACCAAAAATGACAATTTATCAACATAGTTATGGAACCGAGGGAGTATAATTTATTTTAATACTATTCTAAATTTTCACTAATTAATTTGAAATTTTATCATTTAACATAGAGATGGTTCAATATACAAAATGACTAAAGTTTGTGTAGTGTTTGTGAAATTAAAAGAGTAGTAAAATGATGAGGTGAAAGAGAAAGATGCTTGATATATTTCTTTTGAAGTCAAAATTTAAGATATGGGTTGGAGTCGAAAAAAATGAAGCAACATTTGTAGTAGAATTGAAAAAATAAAGCAGAAATTGAAGAAATGGGTTGGAGATGCCCTTAGGGTGAGTATACGGAGAGTAACCGGCCTTGGGTTCGAGTTAATTGATAACCATAGTCAGTTTATCGGTTCACAAAATAATACTCCTTTCATTTCATTTGAAATTTAAAATACATTTGATTTTAGGTGTCTCGCTTAAAATTGTAAATCTTAAAATAAAACTTTATAATATTTTTAAATAAATAAGACTTAGTTGTCATACTTAAATTAAACAACATTACTCTACATGTCTCAGAATAAATGTCATAGTTGACAAGTCAATATTTTTAAGCTTTTAGTTATGTTCATACAGTAATGTAGGTAGAGTAGCACTTCTTATGACATTGCAATGCTTGTGTTTTTAAAAATGAGTAGTATTACTAGTATAAGAAGATCACCAAATTTCATATCCTATTTTTAGTAATGCAATATTTATTTTAAGATAAATCAAAATAAAAAGTATGACATTTATTTCAAGTGGGAAGGTCCAAATAATACCCCCCGTCCGTCCCCCCCCCCCCTCCCCCCGTCCCATTTTAAAAGTCAAAAAAAAAAAAAAAAAAAAAAAATTGAAGCAAAACAGTCAAAAGTTGGGTGGGTTCTAAAATTAAGAGTAAGGTGATGTTTTGTGAGGGGTTAATTGCAATTTGGTTCCTGACATTTCCTAAAATTTGCAATGTTGATGCTATCATTTCAATGTTGCCAATTGGTAATATCCACTTTTTCTTTTTGTTGCAATCCGACTACAAATCAAACTAGGTGTTACTTTTTTAACTGGTTTTATGTCACGTGACTTGCACATGACATTTTAAGATGTTTTTAGAGCTACACATATTCGATTGGTATGATTCTTTTTTAAAATTGAAGGTAATATTTACATCTACAACATATATTTTTTGGCAATTTTTTGTGAATTAATTACATTATATTAATTTATAATTTAAATACATGAAAATAGCTAAAAACATAGAAAACATGGGAAAAACAATATGAAAAAAATACTACTTTCCACCATGATACCTTCTTTCCTCTCTTTTACTTTCTTCCACCACTCCGCCACCTTCCCGCATCACCTTTTTCACATATGCCCTTTCCCCAGTTCATCTTCCTTTTCCTCTCCCTTTTTTCCCTATAGGATATTTTCATGAACTGATAATCTACATATAGTATTTACTTAATATGAAACATATTTGGGGTTAATATATTTTTTTGATTATTTTTTCACCTGTTTTTCTAATCTAATTATATAATATTTAAATTTAATATATAATAGTCCAGTCACCACAAAATTGCCAAAAAAAATTATATTTCTTAGATATAAATATTAGCTTCAATTTAAAAAAAAAAAAAATCATATTAATCGGATTTGTGTAGCTCTAAAAACATCTTAAAACGTCATGTGTTAGTCACATGACATAAAACATGTTAGAAATCTAACACCCAGTTAGATTTGTAGTCAAATTGCAACAAAAAGACAAAGTTGATATAACAATTGGCGAAATTGAAATGACAGCATCAACATCGCAAATTTTGGTAAATGTCAGCAACCAAATTGCAATTAACCCGTTTTGTGAGTGTTGATAGTTGGGTAGGAGAGAGAAAGTGGGGTAGAAAAAGTTAGTGGATAATTGTTGTGAGTATGACATGTAGGACCCACTTTCCATTTTAGGATTTTGACTTTTAAAATGAGACACCCTTTTTAGAAAAAAATACTCTTAAAATGAGACAGAGGGATTATGTTCTTTTTCCAATTTCAAATGGACGGGGGAGAATAAACCACTCAAAACAAGGAATTTAGCAAAACTTTAACAAAGGGTGTAAAAAAATCAAACCATCCACTTCCTGTAGAAATTGGGTAAATATAAATCTCACAAAACTTGACTCACAAGATGTGTCAAGATTTTATTGGTGCTTTTAATTAGAATGTGGCGGGTCCACTATCAATGCATCTAATAAAATATCGTCACATCTGTTTGCATCCATCATTTTGTGGACTTCTTTTTTGTGCCCCTAACATTGCCTTATAAATTTTTGTCCTACTTGTAAGATTAGGTCCCGAATCTGCGGCCTGCCAAGTTTTGCCCAATCGTCTTCATTTCAGGTTCTCTTTCTTCTTTCTTCTTTCTTCTTTCTCTCCTCGCAAGCAACAATCTTTGTTTTATTTTATGATTAGTTCGTACCCACGGAACTGATTAGACTCGGGTGTTGCAAATCTCTTGTAATTTATTTGATCATTGAATATTACAAATTCATTCGAAAATGACTTCCCTGTCTGCTGATTTCTTCCTTCAATGCCTCCCCTTTCGCACCCACCTAAAATCCACTCCCAATTTTCATCAAAAGTTCATCATCAATTGCAAAAACCCTAATATCAATTGCAGTAGCTCAAGAACTCCTCACATGTTTGACATTTCTATTAAAGCAAACCCAACCCATATGAGTTCGCACGATTCCATGGATACCCATTTTACAAACAGGCTCATGAAGTTGCAGAAAGCTGGGAAACTTGATGAATGCCTCAGTTATCTTGAGAGTATTGTGGTTGAGGGTTATAAGCCTGATGTCGTTTTCTGTGCACAGCTCATGCAAGACTTTTTCTGTTGCCGAAAATCTGATATGGCTGTTGAAGTTGTTGAAATCTTGGAGTCATATGGTGAACCTAATGTTATTGCGTATAATATTTTGATTCGTGGGTTTTGTAAGAATAATAAAATTGGATCTGCTTTGCAGGTGTTGAGTCGTATGAGAGATCGAGGAATTACGCCTGATGTGTATACTTATAATTATGTTATAGCAAGTCTTTGTAGCTTGAAAACGCTTGATTTGGCTGTGAAGAAGTTAAATGAGATGCGGGTTGCCAATTGTATGCCTACTGGCTTTACGTATCTGATTTTGATCGGTTCAAAGATTGTTGGAGGCGAGATAGATGAAGGAGTGGAGCTTATAGAAAAGGTATTTTCAAGTGACGGACTTCAGCCTAATATAAGTACTTACACTAAGATCATAACTGCAATGTGCAGAGATGTACAAATGGATCGAGCATTTGATCTTATTAGGATCTTGCACTCTAAGGGATATGAGCCTCGCGTGATTGCCTATAACAGCATGCTAGAGGGATTACTGAATCAAAGGAGATGGAATGTTGCGAAGATGGCAATAGAAGAAATGTTGTTGACAAACTGTGAGCCAAATGTCAACACTTATAGTATCATGATGAGATTCCATCTTCGAGATGGGAGGTTAGAAGAGGCAATGAACTTGTTGAAGCTTGTGATGATAATGGGTTTAAGGCCTGACGGTTCGTTTGTCCCATTGGTTTCTGAGTTTTGCAAAGATGAAACGTTAGATTTTACATTCATGTCCCTAGATTACATGATATCTTGTGGCTCCTATCCTAGAATCACCATCTACCATCCGATCTTAGCTGCTTTTTGCAGGAATGGTAGCGTTGATCAAGCTAGGAGAATAGTTAAGACGTTGGAGGAAGTGGGTTATACTCCTAATGTGAGCACTTACAACATTATGATTGATAATTTATGCAACCAAGGAGATAGAAGTATAGTATTAGAGATGGTCTCGGAGATGTTAGACAAAGGGATTGAGCCTAATGATGTCACATATAATACGCTTATTTCTTGTTTGTGCAGAGATGGTATGGTAGATGAGGCTACCGCCATTTTAAAAAATATTGAGATGCCAAGTTTTTTCTGCTACAAAACTGTGATTATTGGATTATGCGAAGCCAGTAGACTCGATGAAGCTATTCAATTGTTGGAAGAAATGGTGGAAAAGGGGTGTCAACCAAGTGAGAGCATTTACTGTGTGTTGATAGAAGGGATTGTTAAAGCAGGATGGGGATTTGAGGCGAGAGAGTTGACTGAGTACCTCTTTCAAATGAATGGACTTTCAAGTAAGTCGATCACACGCTTGAACAAAATATTTACTGTAAATGTATAGTTACCCAGGCTTTATCTCTCTAACAATGAGCTTATCTTCCAGTAGTAAATGAGTAGTTCAAATTTGATGCACCCCCTTGTTGCATACTGTATTTTACTCTTTTGTCATGGAACAGAAGCATGCACACAAAACAGAGAAGGCTCAACAATGAGCTTATCTTCCAGCAAGGATACAATCACTCTGTGTTTGGAGCTCCCAGATCAACAATTGGGTGCCTTTGATCAAAGTTAAAGATGTGATTCTGTTTTGTAATTGCTGGGGCTTTTTGTTGTAATTTTTGGGGCTTCTTCTGATTATTTTGGGGTGCATGTTTAACAGGAAACAAGGAAAAAAAAATAAAAAGTTGCCTACAACTTGTTTGACATACTAATGCCTAAGTGATGGCTCGACACATTTGGTTGTCGAGTGTTCAGTGCAAACTCCATCCCATTTCGATAAAGTAAAAAATATCAAATTTTTATGAGCAAATTTGATTTTGTTAAACATTTATTTTGAGACGGATGAAATATTCTTCAGTCTAATTAAATTGTGTGTTCTTTTTCTTTAGCCTCGTAAGTACAACTTCCGTCTCAAAAAATGAACTTACTGTTTTTCCCAAAATAAATGACTTTTTTTGTCTCAAAATGTGTCTCTAAATAATTTTGTAAAAATTAAAAATTTGAAAGCGGATAGCAAGGATATTTATATTTTTACTATTAAAAATAAATCTTTCAAAATGTCAGTTAAATAAAACAAGGTTATACATTTTGAGACATACTGGTTCAATACCATGCCGCGTGACGCGTGTGGACTTCAAACGATTTAACTTTAACCATCTTAACGTTCCCCTATTATTGGTTAATAGAGAATCAAAGTCTATTCCCTCCGTTTCATGAGAACTGAGACTTATTTCCCTTTTCGTCCGTTTCACCTCAATTGAGACTGCCCAAAATGACAAATTTTTTAATATTTTATATTCACACAACCCCACCACTCATTCTCTCTCTTCATTCTCCACCACTCATTTTATTCAACCAACACTACTATTTACCCCACTAATTCTCTCTCTTCATTTTCTACCACACATTTTCCTTATTTTATTAGTATTCCTTAGTTCTTGTGCCATTTCATTTAGTCTCAGTTTTGATGAAACGGAGGGAGTATTTCCCAATGAGTTACGAAATACTATGGTTCTTACATATAATTTCTTAATTGATTTAGAAGTAATTCGCAAACTCATGCACCTTTCATTCCTAGTTAGACCATCTACAATGGTTCAACAACCAAATTTCATTCAACACCCACTTTATCACCCACACCTCATCTTCTCTCTCCATCCACCTAATCATTCAACAACTCATCAACTTTTACGCCTTCCAATGGCTTATTTAATACTTACAATTCAACACCCTCCCAACTCATCATCCTACCCCACCACTTTTATTTTATTTTATATCCTTTATTTTTATGATTAGTAAAATAATAATAATAATATTATTATTATTATTATTATTATTATTATTATTATTTATAATTAAAAAATTACACCTAATTAATGTTTTTTAATTGTAATTAAAAAAATACGAGAAATAACGATAATTATTATTAAACAAAAAAAAAGTTACAATAAGCTTAACTCGCGATACAAGTAATGAAAGACAAATAAGCATACGATACAATAAACTCGAATCACAATGCAATAAAACTATTAAATCTTCCGAACTTTGCCCATATGTGCTTGACTAGATCCTTCTGCAATTGTTTATAAACTCTTGTATCACGCAACTCCGCTCTAGTACGTAGATGATCTTTAAATGCAGGTAATACCTCAGTCGAGAATGGTTGTTGTGTACTAGATCCGCTTGCCTCAGATTGTTCATTAAAGTCAAGCCAATTATGAGTATATGCATCCCGTTCATCCTCAACAATCATATTATGTAATATGATACATAACCTCATGATCATAGCCAAGTCCTTCATCAGCCACATTCGACATGGTTCTCGAATGATTTTGAATCGAGCTTGGAGCACTCCAAATGCACATTCTATATCCTTCCGACATCCCTCCTGAAATTTTGCAAATAGCTTATCTTCTTCACTTTGAGGAAGTTTAACTGATTTGACGAAAGTCGGATAATTAGGGTAGATACCGTCAGCGAGATAATACGTCATATCATACGGATGATGATTCACAAAGAAATTGACTCATGGAGTATTTCCTTGTTCAAGACGATCGAATATTGGCGATCGGTCCAGAACATTTATATCGTTCAACATCCGAAAAAGGCATGCCAAATCCATATATCTTGAGTGGCAACTGCTTCAAGAATAACCGTGGTGGTTCCCTTATCACCTCTAGTAAATCGACCTTCCCAACCAGTAGGACAATTTTTCCATTCCCAATGCATGCAATCAATGCTCCCGATCATCCTTGGGAACCCCCGCTGCTCATTAACGTTAGGTATTCTTTGCAGGCCAGCTTCGTTTGGGGCTCTCAAATACTCTTGCTCATACAACTGAATAACCCCCGTGCAAAATCTACGTAACGTCTCCAACACTGTACTGCCTCCTATTTTTATGTATTCATCAATTTGATCGGCGGAATACCATATGCTAACATTCGCATGGCTGTGGTACATTTTTCTTCTGGAGATAGGCCTTCTTTGCCGGCAGTATCGAATCTTTGTGTGAAGTATTCGTCATGGTTTGATAGGTCCGCGACAATGCGAAGGAATACATGTTTCTCTATCTGATATCGTAGGCGGAAAAAATCTTTGTACCTAGCATTTTCAGAAAAGTAGTCTTCGACCAGGCTCTTATTGTGCAAAGCGTGATCTCTTTTGAAATATTTTTGGGTTTTCTTCTGTGTTTCGGTTTGAAAAAACCGGTTGACAATAAACCTATCCTCAATTTCATATTGCCTTTTGTAGGCATCGATATCAAAAAAATGGAAATCCGGATGGATTCATTGATGTCGGAAGAAGGAAAATAGAGAGTGTTTGATGTAGGAAGAATGAAAGGAGAGAGTGTTTGATGTAGGAAGAAGGAAAGAAAAGAGTGTTTGATGTAGGATGAAGGAAAAAAGAGAGTGTTATTTATAGGAAATTGAGTGGTTGAGGTTGGCGGACTTGAAGTAAGAATTGAATTGAGTTAATTAAATTGAGTGGTACCGGTTGGCGGACTTGAAGGCATAATCAAATCGAGTTAATTGAAGGATAAGGATTGGATTCTCGTTGAGTGGTCAAAATTGACGGACTCCAATAAGATTAAATAAATTTAATTAAAAGATAAAGTTACAGACAGAGAATCTTAAACAAGTAATACATCATTGCAGAAAACAGACATAAAGCTAGAAAACACACATTTTAAAGCTAAAAAACACACATTTAAAGCAGAAAATTAATTGTCAAACAGCTCGGCAGTCAACTGGTCAAAAAGCATTTTATGATGCTCATCCAGATGGTCCTTCTCGCTTGACTTCATCCATATTTTCCTATTTTTAGCCCGAGTCTTCTCAAGTGCAGCATTAACGCTCTGCTCTTGTTGTATGGCTAACTTTTCCATTCGTTCCCAATCTTTCTCTTTGAATTGTTTATATTCTTCACACTCTTCTTTTACCGGTGTCAAGCCTACTCACTTATCTTTTTTTCTATCCCTTCTCTTAGGGTATGTTTGGTAACCCAATTAAGCTCTTAATTTGGAACATTTTAAGAGATTAAAAAATTAAGCTTGTTTGGTTAGGGAAATTTCAATCACTTAAATTGTTAAGATTGTCTTAAAATAAGCTATTAATTCTAAGCTAGTATGACAAGTCTTAACAAGGTAAGAGGAGGTAAGATTAAAAAAGGGAATGGGTTCAAACCCAATCATCAACATATTTGTTTATTTAATGTTACTTTATTTTGTTGAAATATTTTATTTGTTCTATAGATTAAATATGATAAAATTAAAATAAAATTATTTTTATATTATAAATTTTGATAATGTTTTACTTGAGTATCATAATTAAATTTTATCATTTTTTTTTGTCAAAGTTTAGTAAAATTGATTAAAATAGTGAAGGTGAACTTTATTAATGTGGGACAAATGAAAGTACCAATAAAAAACCGTTCAAATATTATTACTATCGGTCTAAATAAAAGATAATTTGACAAATAATAATTTGAATTATAATTATTTATTTTAAAAATATGACTATTTTTGTTTGAGGATAAACAAAAAAATTAATCAAATGAAGGAGATGAGACTAATTTTTAAGTGTTTGTTTACAATTTTGATTAAATTCAGATGTATATAGTTTGTCAGTACCAAACAACTGAAGTCTTACAAAATTCAGCAACTTAAAAGATTTCAGCTCTACATTTTTAGAGCTTAATTTTCAGCTTTACCAAACAGTCCCTTAGCTGCCTCCCTACCTATAGGACGAGGAATGGATCCAACCGAGCTTGAATCACGTATATCATCTTCACGTGCTCTAGCTTAGATCCACTGCTATCAGATCCCGTATATCCTCCTATTTGACTTGCGTAACGTGGTTCATCTCGAACAGCCTTCTACTCTTCCATCAAAGTAAAAGTGCTATTGTTATCACTTTTATATAGTTCATGAGCTTTTGCCAATACATCATTCTCCGACCACCCGCTTTGTTTCATACGCTTAAATTTATCATAAACACCTACCCATTTGCCCAATATTTTGTTTATATAATTATGACGATTTCTGCATGCAGTCAAATCACGGAAAGACTCAAATGCACAATGCTCGTTACAGTATTGCGTAATCTTACCCCAATACGCATCCATTTTCTGATTTCTTCCAACAATACTGTCTGTGGAAAATTTAATCCACCCACTAAGTAGCACTAAATTTTCTTCCGTGGTCCATTTGGCGCTTCTTTTTTTGGCAGTGCCTGAGACCTCTGCAGTTGGAGTAGCATCGTTAGCACCGGCGGACATACCCAGAGCCACTTGTGTTGAATATAATGGAAATTCTGATGCTTCAGTTCCAGAAACATTTTCATTTCTCATTGGCATATAGGGATTACGATTATAAGGTGGTGAGGGTGGTTGCATTGGCATTGCATAATATGGAGGAGGCCAATTTGGCACTGCTGAAGCCATGAGATTTGGTGGATAACAAAAATTTTGTATATTTTGAGGACATGATTGGCTGGAAGATTGATTTGGTATATTTGGGGGACGTGGTTGGTTGGAAGACTGACCTTCAAATTGAAAATATGAAGGATTGTTTAGGGGTGTAAGTGGTTTGGTTCAAACCGCGTTTTGAGACCGAACCAAACCAAACCATGCGGTTTGGTTTGGTTTTCAAGCGCGAATGGTTCGGTTCGGTCTCAAATATTGACAAACCACTTGGTTCGGTTTGGTTTGTGGTTTGACCTCCCAAACCGCGGTTTGAAACCACCAAACCGAACCACCGAACCGCCAAACCAAACCACATAACATAAACTAATTATCCTAACCTCCCCCTCCCCATTTTGTATCTTTTTTTTTCGTATATTTATTAGTATTTATTGTTGTACCAAAAAAAAAACATTACATAGACTAATTCTGACCCATATTTTGTATCTTATTCAAGTATTAATTTCATTATTTGTTATCTTAATTGTGACACATGAAAAACCAAGTTCTCTCCCAAATCGATATTGTAAAGAATTTTTCTTCCTTCAGCCTCTCTCTTCCTCTGACTTTCCCCTTAAAGACACGCATCTTTCGCTCTTCCTCCGTGATCAGGAAAATTCAAACAAATAATGAGTTACGGTTTGAATTGTGGTTTGAACCGTAGTCTAAACCATGGTCTAGACCGCGGTTTGAACCACACAATTGAACCGCGGTTTGAACCAAACCATAGCGGTTTGGTTTGAATTTTTTCATGGTTCGGTTCGGTTTGGGATTATCCCAAACCGATGACTAGTGGTTCGGTCCGTAAGTTCCCCCAAATTGAACCAAACCGAACCATTTACACCCCTAGGATTGTTGTAGGGAAAATGATAATTACTTGAATTTTGGGGGTTGAAATGGTTATTATTAAAATCCATTTCACAAAAGAGAGGAGATTTTTTTTGGGTGTCAAAATCTAATGAAATTTGCATCTACTTAGAGAGAAAAAAAATGCTGAATTTTGGTATATATATATATATATATATATATATATATATATATATATTTATAAGATAATGCAGATAGAAAAAATGGGTGAGAAAATTAAAACCAACCAACCAGCGCCTGCCACGTGGCTGAATCTGGTTGGAAGGGATGAGATAACTTTTCCACTCGCACGCCTCAGTCGCCCTGCCCGCGTATGTAGCGCACGTGCCATGTCGGTGCCACAGAATGTCCGACTCGTGTTCTTGGCTTGGCCCCACTCCTTTTATCAACAGCCATTGAAGCCTTCCAACACCCTCCCCACTTCAACACCTCTTCCAACACCCTCCTTCAATAAGCCATTGTAGATGGTCTTATAATGGAAAAAGTACAGCGGGTTGGATCCAGCCTATTCTTGAAATAAACAACTCGCACACACTCCCTTTCCAAAAAAGATCAATACCCCAATCACTACACTTAGATTTATGGGATTTGTTGCTAAAATATCGGTATTCAACCCGAAACTCCCGGCGGATGGCCAGCGGCCCAAAGAAAAGAAAGAATTGGTTCTATATTTCATATGATCTCCTCTTATAGATAGACTAAAAAACCGAACAGAGTGGAATACATTCCAAGTCTATTACATTCCTCCTAAATATAAACAAGGAAAGTAAATACGAACATTATTGAGTTTAATAAGAGGAAGAATAGAAAAACCTGAAAAACTGAGAAGTGAAAACAGAGTCTGAAGTTCTGAACAACCTGTTTTCAAGGACCCAATTGATATTACATAGAGGTGAAAGGGAGAATGGAAGCAAATATAAATCATATTGGGCATACAGCCAATATTGCAAAACTACAAGGGGGTAAAATCATCACCAATACCCCATATAAACATGATGAAGTAAACATGTATTAAAAAAGGTAAACTGCAATTTAGTTACTTGAGTTTGTCATGATATTTCAATTTATTATTCAGTTTAGTTTCTGTTTGTTATAATTTGGTTACTAAATGTGTCTTGTTATTGCAATCAGATGTAATTTTGGATGACCCATTAAAAAACTAACAAAAATGGATGCAAAATGTAACAAGCTTCTTTCAAAATTGATGATCACCCTTACAGTTTAAGTTATCCCACTAGGCCCCCTAGCACTTAACGAATATTAATAAACTAACATAAGGAAAAACAAATCCTAAAATTAAAATCTAAAGGGGATTATTTCGTGGGTCGGAGAGAGAGCGTATTATGGAGTATCTTTTAATATATAATTTGATAAATATTTTTGTTCAATAATTTAATTTTCAATAGTAATTTTTTTAAAAGGAATTGATACAGTTCTAAAATTATTTTCATAAAAACAATGTGAATATTATTTTAAATAATATGATAATTGTTTTTTGTTCAATAATTTAGGATAATTATTTTTATTCAATAATTTATCTTTGTATTAAAAAAATAGAAAATCAATTTCTTTTCATAACACCAGAGCCATTCCAAACCCCACCCCTAAACACCTTCGCAAAACCAGACCTCAATACAACACATGCTGAACCCAACTCCACACACTACTCCAGCTGTCGCTGGCGATCCTCTCATATTTACAAACTTCAGTTTAGAGTTGATATCATCAACGCCGATGCACCCTCCATTAATTCTGGAGACATCAAGCATCGAACACCAACCAAACTCACTTAAGTCTGGTTATCAACACCAACATCTCTTCGAAATCCCAGATCTGAAAACCAGATTCTGCAACTCATAAATGCAGATTGTTGGGTATGCCCACTTATATCTCATGTTTTTAATGTTAGATTTGATTGATACATTACCTAAGTTATATTTTATGGACTTTAGGACCCTATGCAAGAAGTATATATACTTCATTTTATAGACTGGACTTCATAATAAGATCATTGCCAGAAAATTTCTAAGTGTCAGAGTATTGATGCGCCCCAAACATCAGTAAGGTGTGCCTTTACCATCAGAATGGTGCGCCATCTTACTTCAGTAAGGAGCGCCCATGTACTAGTATTGGTGCGCCTCTCCATACATTTCTCAATGTGGTGCGCCTATTCTTTCAAAACACCAAAAGATGAATGGCGCGCCTATTTCTTATTGTGTGCCCCATTCAACATTCAGCACTTAGACAAATTTTGAAGACTAAAGAAGATATGAAGACTTCAGAATTCAAACTCAAAGCCAAAATCTAACGGTGAATCAATGTTTTGAGAGTACTCAAGATGAAGACATATGTCCTCAACAACTCCATATACTTTGTGTCTAACGGCTATAATTGGACACGTGCTCCAATCAACGAGCCCCAACACATGAATTCTCAACGGATACATTTATCAAGCTCACTATAAATACCTCATAACTTCAAACATTTGAAGTTTCTAGAATTCACGCTTTGAGAGAGAAGTTTGAAGATTTGAAGATTGTTCTAAAATTTCCCAGATTTCCAAGATCACCTTCATACATTCATTACTAGCCCAGATCCTAAAAGCCTTGTAACACTTTAGTTTTATTGTGCTTTCAATCTCATAGATCTAAAGAGCCTTGAAACTAAGAACACACACTCACCTTTTCAAGTTTGATCACTTAGATCTTTCTTGAAGAGATACACTAATTTTAGTCTAGGATTTATTCTTTCATAGATATAGATCTTTGAGTTAGTTTGTACTCAAAAGTTGTAATATGTAATCAATCTCATAATATAATATGTCCATTAAAAATCCAAGACTAACCATCATGGTAGAGGATACATCTTTTCACGGTCGAACCTCTCCAAATAGCGTTCCTTTATTACTTGCAATTTACTTTCAACCTTTTAATTTCATCTTACTACTTGCTTGTTTGTGCCAATCAGGCACCTGAGTTTGTCAATTTTTTGCAATGTGGTGAATAAACTAACTTTTCGTTATTTTTTTGACGGAGCTAAACATATGTGCCTCACACATGATCTTTTAAGAGTATAATATTGTCAATTCCTGGAGGTTGTGTAAGACATGTGTTTAGTTGAGGGGGTCAATTGCATGTTTTTGAAAATAAATGAAAGAATTTAAAAATTTCCCATATCATCTTCATCCTCCATCTTCTCTCTCAAACCCTAGAATCTCTCAGCCTCTCTCTTTCCACCATACTCTAATCTCTCTCCAGAAACTTACAATTTCTCTCTCGATTACAAAAATCAGGAACACATGGGATTTTAGCTCGTCGTTTTTAGAAATTTGGAAAGAGAGAGAGAGAGAGAGAGACGGACTGAGGGGGCCGACCGTTCTTGGTCGGCTTGGAGAATTAAGTTGGCGGACATGGATAGGGTTAGTGGGGAAGGTGACTGGAGCAATGGAGATGACGGCTTTGAGCGGAGAGTTGGTTGTCGTAGTGAGGATGAGCGGGAGGGGCCGACCATTTGAGGATGAGAAAGAGGGGCAAACATGAGGTAAAAAAGAGGAGGGGGAGAATTGGGGGTTGGGGGGGTGTGGAAGGGGTAGGAGTGAGGGGAAGGAGGAGGAGTGGTGGTGGACAGAGAAAGGGAAGATGGAGATGGGGAGGGTGAAAGGGGCCGGTCAAAGTGAGGCCAGTGGAATTGAAACGGGGAAGGGAGGGTTTCTGGGTTACAAGTTTTTTTCCCCAAGGATTTTGGAGTCTGTAGGGATATATTGGTCATTTCATTTCTCAGAGGCATGTGTATCGCACATGTATATAAGTCTGTCAAAAAATTAACCAAAATTTAGTTTATTCACCACATTGCAAAAAATTAACAAACTCATGTGCCTGATTGGCATAATTCAACTTTCAGGTCGGGAATTGCTGATAAATGACCATTTTATAGTCATTTAGGTCCAAAAATATTGTCTTTTTACCTTATTTTAGTGATATTTAGGTTAATTCATTTTATTTTATTTCAATTTGCGGATATAATGCACTTGGTTGTAAAGTTTTATGGATGATACAGGTTTTTGGAGCATTATTATGGACTTTGGACATGACTTTGGAAGAGGGAGAAACAAATGGGTGGAAAAAAATCACTTGGAACAAGAAAATTGAGAAATAAGAGCAGACCAGCAGGTGCTCGGCCGAGCACCACCCTTGACTCAGCCAAGCATGGGCGACAGAATGGAAAAATTATTTTCAAAAGCTTGCTCGGCGGAGCACCACCCTTGACTCAGCTGAGCACCCACTGTTTCCAGCCAAAAGGTGCCTTTTCAAATTGAGACCTCTTCAAGAATCCATCCGGGAATTAGCACATCTTTTGGTCCAAGACCTATATAAAGGACTAGAAATCAGTAGTTTAGATATCTAGTGTTGGAATATAACATACTCTAGCATAGATTTGACTACAAAAACATCATTTAATTCTAAGATTCATTAATTGTTCTTAGAATTCTTGTGCTTGAAATATTGGAAGAATAAATACAAGTCTTGAGGTTTATTTTCAGCAAATCATTTGAATAAGTCTTTTCTATCCCTTATTATAATTTTAATGCTTATTTCTTATTTGATTATTATCGTTTTATCTATGGCTTGTGAGTAATCTTCCTTATTCTTGGGGTTGGAAACTCAACCTCATGCTTTCATCATTTTAAATTCATGCTCTCTTTTCAAAACATCATCTTAAAACAATTTCTTCATATTGAATCTAAACGCCTACGACCATGATAACGTCCATGTTTCGTATGAATCCTAGTTAGTCGAGAGAAGGACTAGCGGTGAATTTCGACTAGCAGAACCATATGAAGTAAACTGGGTTTCTATTAATCACGAGAGTAGATTAATGGCCTAGGGATGTTCCTTGAATGGAAAGTGAGTGGATTTTATAAACTTAATGGATTTTTACTAATGAACGGAACCATCGAGAGAAAGGGCGTGTTAGTATTAAAATACGTGTGCTTTAAGCCTTGATCGTGAGAAGTTGACACAACATAGCGTACCATCCTTGATTTTAAAATGAAACTTAAATCTAAAAGAGCATGAGTATTTGATGAATGTATGTTGTTAGACTTCTCAATCCCGAGAATTCCTTCAATATAAGAGTTTTAACCCATAAATTAGAGTAGTCGAGAAGTAGATTGCCTTTATAGGGTGTAAACAGATCTTGTTCCACCCATATTCAAGCGAAAGATCTGCCTTTTCATCTCTAAACTGCCCAAGTATCAGTTTGCAGGTCAAAGAAGAACCTTGACATCTATCATGTAAGTACCTTCGTTCCAAGAGTCTGGGATTTGTATTGGCTTATTCGAGTCAAGTCCATATCTATCATAGTGCCTAGTTTGATAGACGTATCTACTGTACAACAAAGTTACTATCCCTTTTCGTGGATATTCTCGTAAAGTGACTCATATTGAACTGGAAAACTCATTTCCAGGACTTGTATCACTACACATATTTTCTGGCTCTGACATAATTTATGAATGATGTCAATATCTTATCTTATGCAGTCTTTTTTTTCTTCTTCACCTTCTACTTAGCAGAAAGTTTGAAGACAATGATACAGATTTTGGTTGTTGGTCCCAAATACATTTCCGTAACAAGATTTTTAAACACCCATTTAGCCGCTCGATCGAGTATATTCGTTCTCTTTTCTTCTTGTTCTCTTCCGCTATCTCTTTCAAGGAAAACACCACTCTGACATCTGCACTTCAATAGACACTCATTTCTTCCTGAACCAACACCACCTCTCAACTATTGACAAGGAAAAATCTTGATGAACTTGACAAGCTATTGACACAATAATGGCTCAACTCTTAAAAATTTTCAAATTTTACAAAGAAGTAAGAAACCCACATCACAATATTTAGATCAGAGGCATTTATACTGTTAGTTTACTAAAATGACCTACAAATATTATTTTCAGAAGCACACTTAATATAGTCAAGTACTCTGTTGGTCCCAAAGGGGCAACAAGGGTATAAAAATAGTTAGAGGGGGGGGGTAAATAGCTGTTTTGAAATTATTTTCGTACCCTTGATAAACTCAATTGCAAATGCGTACTTTATTAAATAAGCGTTATGAAATGCGCCTAAGTGAGTGAGTGAAATGCACAATGGAATTTAGTAATGTAAATAGGCGCAAAGTATGATAAAGGGGACGCACACACACTCTAAGTATTTTGGCTCAAAGTGAGTGAAAGAGGGAACTAAGGCAAATGATATAACAAACACAACACAATTCAATCAAATCAATCTACAATGATTAAACAAGAAAATAGTGAGATAAGATATAAACTTGAAAATAAATGACAAGATAAAAATACGCGCTATTTGAGAGGTTCGATCAAGGAAAGATCTACGTCCTCTACCAAGATGGTTAGTCTTAGATTTCTGATGGAGATCTTATATAAAGAGTGATTATTACAAATTACAACTTTTGAGCTCAATACTAACTTAAGATCTATTTCTATGAAAGAACAAATCCTAGACAAAACCGGTGTATCTCGTTGAGAAAGATCTAAGTGATCAAACTCAAAGAGGTGCGTGTGTGTTTTTAGAATCAATGCTCTTTAGATCTTTATGATTTAGAGCACAAGAAAACTAAAGTGTTTTTGCTGGAGGATCTGGGCTAAGGATGAAGGTATGAAGATGTTCTTGATAATTCTGGGAAATCAAAGGGCAATCTTCAAATCTTTAACAAATGCTTGAGAGAGAAATTCAGAATATCTTAGCAACTTCAAATGTTTGAAGTTATGAGGTATTTATAGGTGAGCTCCAAAAACTAGCCGTTGGAAATCCCTTGTGGATAAGATAAAGGACAGATGTGCTGGAGCTCGTTGAGTGGAGCACGTGTCCTTTTATAGCCGTAGACACATAACACAAATATGACCGTTGTGGATAGGTGTCCTTAGATGCGGGTGCATAAGTGTTATTTAACCACCGTTGGATCATTGGCGTAGTTTGAATTTCTTCGAGTCTTCATGTCTTCAATAAATCACCAAGTGTTAAATCATTCACAATGGGGCGTGCTGAGCCAATGGGGCGCATAGGCGCGTTGATCCATTTGGGGCGCATGACACATGCGCGCGCCATAGGAGGCGCAGAGGCGCATGAGCTAAGAGGCGCGTAGGCGCATGCTCGGCTCAAACTGAACAAAGTGGTTTTCTTGAAAGTTACAATCCTTGCCCTATTCCTAAGCCTATTCTATTCAAATGGACTACCTAAAAAATGAAATATAAATACTTCTTACATATGAGTCTAAATTCCATGAAATAAAACTTAGGTGATGGATCAATCAAATCTAATCAATCCTATTACATTGAAACTGAGATATAAGTGGGCATACCCAACAATCTCCCCCCTATTTGATTGATGCCATTACCTACTATTGTAGACACCCCGCCTTGGACCGCTCACCCCGATTGCACACTTGACTTTGTGTTTCTCCCTCTTTTAAGTGTTTTCTGTTAGTTTCTGTTACTTTGGTTAAGTTCCAAGCGGGCTCCGTTAAGTCCAGGGACCAAACTGAATAACAGTTCTAACCTTCTAGTCCATTATGTCAAAAACTGCTTTTTAGAGTCGCGCGCCTCCGCCCCTTGAGGCCAGACGCGCGCGCCTTCCGCCGCCTAGGTAGGATGCGCGCGCTTCTGGGGTGTGTCAGTTACAGATTCTACCCAAGAATCTCTCCCTTGCTCATTATACATGATTTCGCCCGGGAAAGATTTCTTGGAGACTCCTTTTGGCTCCAAAAACTCCCCTTTTACAACTATAAAAACCCCCAATCCATCATTGAAAAGAGCTCTCAACTTTTAAAACTCTTCTCTAAACAAAACTCTAGGCAATTTACAAAAGGTATTCTCTCCAAGTATTCAACCTCTTCTTCAAGGCTTTTTCAAGAGGTTCTCTTTGAAGGATATTATAGGTAAAATGTCTTAACTTTATTCTTTACTTCTTCTTCTTCTTCTAATTCTTCTTCTTCTTCAATCAAATGTGCAATCACCCCAAAACCATTTGGGATATGACACCAATGGCCCTTTCATTACATTGAATTGGCCTAGGAGTTATCTCCCTATATTCTATACTATTGTAGATACCCCGGGGGGAGAACCACGGCCTTAGGCTCGAGCGGTGGTGTCATCCTAGGATGTCTAACTTGTTTTAGAGTCGCCACCTATGTTTTGAGGAACATAAGAAAAACCTATTGATTGTAGCCTAAATTTGATTACGAAAACAGAGATTCTTTGTTTTGAGGTTCGGGGGTTAGATTAAGAGATGGGAAGTACCGAAACACCCATCTCGCCCAACTAAAGTTGGTCTTGCTTGATCAAAATCTACATGAATGATAACGTTCTTCTTCTTCTTCTTTAAGTTATAAAAAGGGGGGTTTAAAATAGGATTTGGAATGTAGGAGATAACTCCTTAACCAACCTCAATGAGATGAGGTGATCACTAGAGTCATATCCCAAAATGATTTGGGTGATTGCACATTTGATTAAAATAAAAAGAGAGAGAGGAGATGAAGTAGAAAAGAAAGGAAAAGATGAACTTTTACCTACAATTTGGAGAACTTCAAATATTGCTTGGAGAGATCCTTGGAGAACCTTTAGAAAGTGATTTTGGTATAGTTTTTGTAAGTTCAATTTTCGGTCTAAGTTTTCGATTCTTGAAAATGGAGGTAAAGAGAGGTTTTTATAGGTGAAAGAGGGGTGTTTTTGGTGCCAAAACTCAGTCACCAAGAAATCCTTCCCGGGCAAAATCCTGTAAATTGAGCAAGGGAGGGAATCCTGGCCAGAAATCTGTAACTGACGCCCAGAGGCGCGCGCTTCCTGCTTTGGGGGCGGGAGGCGCGCGCGCCTGGCTCCTCCTGTAGGAGGCGTGCGACTCAGAGAAGGAAATTTTGACAGAATGGACTAGAAAGTCAGCCCTGTCATTCAGTTTAGTCCCTGGACTTAACGAAGTCAGTCAGGAACTTAACGGAAGTGACAGGAACTCACGAGGAACACTTAAAATGGGGAGAAACACAAATTCAAATGTGCAATCGGGGTGAGAGGTCCAAGGCGGGGTGTCTACAGAGCCCCTCGGTGACGTGGATTGCAAAGCAAAACGTGTCGACGAAAGTTAAAAACACCCGCCGAGGACATCACCAAAAAAAAGCAAAGACTCGATGAAAGCAGGAATTTGAAATTGCGAGAGATAGTGGTGCGCTCCCTGTGTGAGCGGCTTTTGTTGATAGAGGGGGTGGCATGATCCGTTAGGTGAGCCTGCCGGCTGAATGTTTTGAATGAGGCCGTTAGTGAACCGGTTTGATGAATCCGTTAGTGAATTCCTTGGATGAGTCCGTTGGTGAACCCTTGTTGACGAATTCGTTGGTGAATCCGTTTGATGAATCCGTTGGATGAGTCCGTTGGTGAACCCTTGTTGACGAATCCGTTGGTGAATCCGTTTGATGAATCCGTTAGTGAATCCCTTGGATGAGTCCGTTGGTGAACCCTTGTTGACGAATCCGTTGGTGAATCCGTTTGATGAATCCGTTAGTGAATCCTTTGGATGAGTCCGTTGGTGAACCCTTGTTGACGAATCTGTTGGTGAATCCGTTTGATGAATCCGTTAGTGAATCCCTTGGATGAGTCCGTTGGTGAACCCTTGCTGACGAATCCGTTGGTGAATCCGTTTGATGAATCCGTTAGTGAATCCCTTGGATGAGTCCGTTGGTGAACCCTTGTTGACGAATCCGTTGGTGAATCCGTTCGATGAATCCGTTAGTGAATCCCTTGGATGAGTCCGTTGGTGAACCCTTGTTGACGAATCCGTTAGTGAATCCGTTTGATGAATCCGTTAGTGAATCCCTTGGATGAGTCCGTTGGTGAACCCTTGTTGACGAATCCGTTGGTGAATCCGTTCGATGAATCCGTTAGTGAATCCCTTGGATGAGTCCGTTGGTGAACCCTTGTTGACGAATCCGTTAGTGAATCCGTTTGATGAAATATTGCTTTGAAGTCTCGTGCCATTTGGAGTCACACTTGACTTTTGAATTGTGGGGTACGGGCACAGTTGACCGCGACCAGAAAAATGTTCCTGCTGGGGATGAAATGTTGAGATTGTCTCTTGAGGGGGGTGTGGTACCCGTGACAGAACTTAGGGAGTTCGGAATCCGTGGGGAAACTTTGATACGATGCATGGATTCTTGCATGGGAGACCGCTTCTGAACCTGCCTGTTGATGGGAAGAGCGCGCGTCCGAGCCTCGTCATGGGACGCGCGCGCCTCAAATGAGCATGTCGGGAGGCGCGCGCCTGGCGCATAAGTTCAGCACATTTAAACAGGCTGTTCGCTGTTTTCGGCTATTTTTCAAAAATTTGAAGAACCCTCCAAATTCCAAGCCCAATTTTCGTAGAGAAATCACTCCAAAACACTTTCTTGCTGCTCTAGGATCAATTCTGTCAGAGAAACGATGTCGGATCGTCAGCAATCACCTCCGTTTGAGATGCCACAGGGCGAGGAGCCCGAAATTGGGGTTGAAGCTATGGACCCGAGCTTGCTTACTTTCCGTCCTCATACCCATATTTCTCACTTCGTGACTTCGGGTTTGGTAAGAATGCCTCACCTTTCTTGTCGATTTCGGGCTTCATGAAGTTCTGTTTTCTTTACCCGAGATATTGCTGCAGCAGCTTTATTAATCATTCTTTGCGTGTTGTTTGTTGTTGCTGATTTGTTGTAAGAAACATGTTGGGATGTCCATTTTCATGTTCACACACTTGCTTGTGCATTGTTCTGCCGTTGAAATCTCTGTGTTGAGTTTATCCGTTTTCTAGCAGTCGTGCTGATGAAATTTTTGCTGTTCCTCTTTTCCTTTCAGGAGTGGACCCGTTTGACAGAGATTCGTGGTGGGGCTCATGGGCCCATCTCTATATGGAAGAGGTTGCCCGAGAATGTTCGGGCCCGAGTCACAGGGACTCATTTTGGTCTTTTTGTCACTAGCCTCCCAGCTTTGAAGAATGACCCTGATGTGGTTCAGGCATTGAGGGAGAGATGGTGGGATACCACCCATACCTTCCATTTACCCATGGGCGAGGTGACTATGACGCCTACTGATTTCACAGCTTTGACGGGCTTGCCGTTCATGGGGGTGCCTGTCCCTTTTGGCTTGAGAGGGGCTGCTCGGACTCCGGACGAGTTACTGGCCTTGGTTGACTGTCGGTTCGAGGTTAAGAATTCTCGAGTGACATGGGGGAGAATCCGGGCTTATTTCAGCATTCTGATGGCTGAGGCTCGGGTGTTACTGCTGATCGGGTTGATGCTGTGGCCCGTTGCTTCATTTGGTACTTGTTATCCCACACTCTGTTTGCCAATGGGGGATCTTCGGCCTCTTTGGCTCTGCTTGACTTGTTAGTGGACTTGGACCAGATTGGCCAGTATAACTGGGGCGCAGCGGGCTTGGCTGCTTGTTACCACGGCATGGATTTGACCAGCCGCTCGACCACCAGCTCTGTTACGGGCTTCAGCTTGCTGTGGGAGGTATACCGCTTACTGTCCCTTTTATATTCTCCTTGCCTTAGTCATAACTGCCTTTTTCGTTGACTGTCATTAACCTTGCTCCTGCCTCTTGTCTACAGCTTTGGGCTTTTGCTATCCTGAATCTGAGGGATTTCAAGATTGCCAAGGAAGGCCAGCCCCAGTATCCGGACTGCGCACGGTGGGCGTATAAGGAGAGGAATGTGAAGACTGGCACGAATCCCATTAGTCTTACTTCGGCCCGACGGCACTTGGACACCCTGAGGCCTGAGTCTGTTGCCTTTTCTTTGTATCCATGGAGATCAGTTCAGCACTGGTTTGAGCACACTCTTATTCCTACCCGTTCTCGGCTTTTGATGAGTTCGGGTGAGTGCATGGCTCTGTTCTTGGGGGACAGAGTATTTTGGCAGCATGGTACCCAGGTGACCGACTTTTACACCCCTCCTCGTCCTGCAGTTCCAGACGTTCCTCCTTTCTGCCCTCGTAACTGGAGGTCACTTTCAGAGGCTGATCGTGCGGCATATATGGTAGGGGTTGATGCCGTCCCTTATATTCACTTGGATCAGGATTATGGCCTCTTCAGGGAGAACAACTTGATGCAGGGCTTTATGTTCGCTGATCCGAGGAGATCACAGGCTGCTCCTTCGACCTCCGCTCGGTTTTACACTACCGGTGCCGGGTATTGTTTTGATCCTCCTTTGCCTCCTCCTTATTACACTTATTCAAACTTCGGGGTCTTTGAGGAGCAGAGGGAGATTGTTCCCGAGGATATGTCACCGGAGAGAGAGCCTCCCGCTCAGGCTGCCGTGGTATGTTTTTCTGACCATCTTTGCATTTTTTCAGTTCCCGTCTTGTTTTTCTGTTCTTTGTATTGATGTAATTTCCTTTCCCCGTTCTTTGTTGCAACAGGTGCCCGTAGCTGCTTATAGGCACTTGGGTAGGCAGAACAAAGGGATGAGGCGGAGGCTCCGTCAGCTGGAGGAGAGGGTGCTGGAGCTGTGCAGGGATATTGCTGCCATGACTAGAGATGCTGCTGGCGCTGTCTCTGGTGCTGCGAGAGTAGCTGCCCGAGGTGCTCGGGGCATGGGACGAGGCTGCAGGGATGCTGTACTGGACATCGATGAGGCTGTCTCTTCAGCTAGGCAGTCGTTGAGCAGGAGTCTGAGCCATAGTAGGAGTCTGAGCCGAGAGGGTAATCAGAGCCGGGGCGGCGCCAGTTCATCAGGGAGAGCTGTCAAGAGGACCCGTCCTGATGTTGTGATTGAGACATCCGAGTCTGAGGATGATGATGACGATGATGATGATGAGGATGATGATGACGATGAGGAGACCGAGACGGTAGCAGGGGGTGAGCACAGTGTTGGTGATGACGTGCCCGAGCTGTTGTGGCTGAGAGGATGAGGGATTGAAACACTTTTACTTTTGCCTGTAATAACATTTAACATGTATTTACAATCCTAGTTATCTTACTACTTGTTTTATGCTCTTTTAGCGACTCGATCTTAGATGTTGACTCTTTACAAACAAATATGTGCCCAAAAGGGTGCTTGTTGTCGATGCTTGAAACTCCTTTTTGTTGCTGGGATTTGATTTTGCTGCAGGTTGGGTATGTTGAAGTGCTTGGGTTTTGTTCTGAACTGACAAGGGCTGTTTCTGTCTGAACTGCTGTCAAAGGCGCGCGCGTCGGGCCTTGTTTATGGGAGGCGCGCGCGTTGTGAAGCCCTGGTCGGAGGCGCGCGCTTCTGGACTGCTGAATTACAGCCCCTTTCTTTTCTGATCAGAATGTTCCAACAGCTATAAATTTGAACTATTTTCGACCAGAATGGTCACACAGCATTCTTTTGCAAACACTTTCTCCTCCTAAAATCACAAAGTTCTTGTCATAATGGCCCCCATGACTTTCTCCTTTGAAGTTAAGGTTTCCGTCCCCGAGGGTGAGAAGTCCGTCCCTATGGTGAGCGCCGCTCCAGCTGTGGGGTCCGTCTCGATGGTGGAGAAGCGTCCGAGCGTTTTTGATCGTTTGGGAAGGCCCAATGACGATGTTGTTGACCCTGTGAGACCGGTGGTTCATGTGCGGGACTATAGACCCCGTCATTTTCCCAAGAAGAAGAAAGGTAAAGGAAATTCCTCTTATGTGTGGAAGCGTCCCATGGTTGTCCCCGCTAAGGTTCCGCTTGATAAGGGTAAAGGGAAGGCCGTTGATGAAGCTCTGTCCTGTCCTAGCGTTTTCTCCCGTCTCGGCGGTCCCAAGAATGTTCCGTCCCCGTCCAAGAAGACTAAAGGACATAACAAGAAGCAATGGGTTCCCAAACGTAAGAAAGATTAGATTTTTCTTTGTACCCCAAGAGATTGCAATTTAGACCACTTTGTTTTAGGATTTAATATTTTGATGTCTTTTGTTGCTCAATAAATCCGTTGTAATGGTTTGAATAATTCATTGAATGAATAAAAATTGCATTTTGTTATTTGAAGTGAATTGGGTATTTTTGATATGTTTTAGACCGCACCCGAAGGTTGCCTACGTTCCTCCAGTTGGGAGGCTCAGGTCTTCGTAGTTCAAACAAACAAAGACCCCTTTTTTTTTTTTTTTTTTTTTTTTGTGCACCCTGTTTTTTGCCTAGACCGCCCTTGCGGGTTTTCAATCTAGCGGGCTTCTTTTTTTGCACGTGCTCTAATTTTTGCCTAGGCCGCCCTTGCGGGTTTTCAACCTAGCGAGCGATTTTTTTTTTTTTTTTTTTTTTTTTTTTTTTTTTTTTAATGGTCTTTGTTTATTAAGCGTAGAACCTCTTGAGCTTGTCGAGGTTGACCTCCTTTGGCAGCTGGTCACCATCTAAATCCACGAGCCGGACTGCACCACCGCTTAGTATCTTTTTGACCACGTACGGACCGATCCATCGGGGTCCCCATTTCCCCAGGGGATTCATGGCATTAGGAGGATGTTGTCTTAAGACCAAATCTCCCACATTGATGTTTCGAGGCTTCACTTTTTTGTTGAAAGCTCTTTCCATCCTTTGCTGATATTCTCTCGTGCGTTCGAGTGCCCTTAACCTTTTCTCGTTGAGTAAGGCTAGCTGTTCGTATCGACTCTGCATCCAGTTGACCTCGTTGACTTGATTCTCGAGGAGGACCCGTAGAGATGGGACTTCAAGTTCGATAGGGAGTACGGCTTCAGAACCATAGACCAATGCATAAGGAGTTTCTCCTGTTGCGGATCGTATCGATGTGCGGTAGCCCCACAATGCTAATGGTAGCTTCTCGGGCCAATCCCTTCCTGTTGAGGCCATCTTCTTGACGATGGTCTCGATGGTCTTATTTGCTGCTTCGACTGCGCCATTTGCTTGGGGCCGGTAAGGAGATGACTTGTGCTTGGTGATCTTGTATTCTACCAAAAGTGCATCCATTTCCTTCTCGAAGTGAGAGCCGTTGTCGGAAATGATTTCATGAGGCACGCCGTATCGGCACATGATATTAATCTTTACAAATTCGGCCACTTTCTTGGCGTTGAGGGTTCGATAGGCTTGTGCTTCGACCCACTTTGTGAAGTAGTCGACTGCCACTAGGACGAATGACTGCCCATTGCTCCCGGCAGGATGAACTTTACCGATGATGTCTATCCCCCAACAAGAGAAAGGCCAAGGTGTGACCATGTTGTAAAGTTGTGAGGGTGGAGCATGTTGCAGATTAGCGTGGAATTGGCACTTGGCACACCTTTTGACTTTCTCGATACAGTCTCGTTCCATAGTGCTCCAATAGTAACCAATGCGAAGTATCTTCTTGACTAGCATAAACCCATTCATGTGGGGTCCACATTCTCCTTCGTGCACTTCACACATTATCTCTTGAGCTTCGGTCTCATTGGCGCATAAGAGATTGATCCCGTCGTGGTGCCTTTTATATACTCGGTCTCCAATCAGTACATACCGAGAGGCTAACCTTTGCAGAGCTGCTTGAGACTTCTTATTGATGTTCTCGGGATAAGTGCCGTCTTTGAGGAAGTTCATGATATCTGAATACCACGGAGAGTTTGTTTGAACCTCGTTGATCTCGATACTCATGCAATATGCCGGACTGTTCCTTCGAGCAATTTTGAAAGGCTTCACCGTTTTTCCTTTGGGCATTTCAACTAATGAAGCTATAGTGGCCAGTGCATCGGCGAAGCGATTCTTATCCCTTGGCAGGTAGTTGAAAGTGATCTCTTGGAATTGTTCAACCAGTTCTTCAAGGTGCTGACCATACTGTTGGAGAGTCGGGTCTTGGGTTCGCCATTTACCCGATTGCTGATTGATAAGAAGCAAAGAGTCGCCGAACACTTCTAGTTCCGTGACGTTTCTTTCGAGAGCTGCTTCGAGCCCTGCTATGCATGCTTCTTACTCGGCAATGTTGTTGGTAGCTTCGAATTCCAGGCGTACGGCAATGGGAGTGTAGATGTCTTTTGGATCGACAAGCAATACCCCTATACCAAAACCGTGTTTATTGGCGGCGCCATCGAAAAAAGTTGCCACTTATCTTCCTCGGTTGTGGTACAATTTAAATGCTCGTCGGGGAACTGTACATCTTCCCCCTTCACTTCGTCACACGGAATTTCGGCAAGCTGGTCACTGAACACTTTCCCCCTGACGGATTTTAGTGTGACGTAAGTGATATCGTAGCCGGCGAGCATGAAGTACCATTTGGCTATTCTTGTTGACATGAAAGGCTTCTCGAAGATGTAGCGGAGCGGGTCCACCTTTGCTACTAGCTTGATCGGAAAAGCTTCCATATAGTGTTTGAGCTTTTGAGTGACCCAAACCAATGCTGCACATGACTTCTCTAGGACAGAGTAGTTCTTTTCGCCTCCTTTGAATCGGCGACTGACAAAATAAATGGCGTTCTCCTTTGTGGACTCTCGTTGCTCTTGTGCTAACATAGCCCCTAGGGCTTCATCATTGACAGTGAGATAAAGCAACAGAGGTTTCTCCTTGTGTGGCGGAACTAGAACAGGAGGGCACGTTAAATAATGCTTCACTTGCTCGAAGGCTTCTTGGCATGCGTCGGTCCATTCTAGAGCCACATTCTTCTTGAGTAACTTGAAGATTGGCTCGCACATGGAAGTGAGTTGGTGCACAAACCGACTGATGTATTGTAGTCTGCCCATGAAACCTTTATCTCTCTCTTCTGCGTCTTCGGAGGAGGCATGTCAATGATTGCCTTGATTTTGGAGGGGTCTAATTCGATTCCCCTTTCAGTGACCATATAACCAAGAACTTTGCCTCGGATAACCCCGAATGTGCACTTTGCAGGGTTGAGCCTCATCTTGTGTTGACGAAACCTTTTGAAGAACTTGCGGAGATCGATCAAATGTTGACCATCGTCCCTTTGGAGTGAATGATCATGTCGTCCACATAGACCTCGATTTCTTTGTGAATCATATCGTGGAACAAGTCCGTCACGGCTCTTTGGTAGAAGCCCCAGCGTTTCTTAACCCAAACGGCATGACTGTGTAGCAAAAGGTCCCCCACGGTGTTGTGAAGGCTGTCTTATGTTGATCTTCCTCGGCCATGAGAATCTGATTGTACCCAGCGAACCCATCCACAAATGAGCGAACCTCGTAGGCAGCAGTGGAGTCGACTAGCATGTCGATATTAGGGAGTGGAAAATCATCTTTTGGGGAAGCTTTGTTTAAATCCCGAAGTCTACACAAACTCGGACCTTGCCGTTCGCCTTCCTGACTGTCACAATGTTAGCTAACCATGTCGGATACTCGATAACCTTGATGAAACCTACGCTGAGGAGCTTCTCAATCTCTTCTTTGACCTGCAGAGACCATTCTGGCTTGATCTTCCTGAGCTTCTGCTTTACTGGCCTGGCATCTTCTCTGATCGGAATCCTGTGCTCCGCTACCTTTCTGTCTAAACCCGGCATGTCTTTGTATGACCATGCGAACACATCCACGAACTCCCCGTAGTAATGCAGTCAATCTGTATCTGTCGTCTCCCTTGAAGAAGCTTCCAATCTTGGTTCTTTTGGCTCTTCTTCGGTGCCCAGATTAACAACCTGCAATTCTTCGTCATCCTTTGGACCATTCTCGCCACGACTACGGACTTGTTGAGCAAGTTCATTTAAGTATGTTGTGTTTTCGTGGTCTATTTCATCATAATTTGAATCGTTATTAACTTGTTCGTTAAGTTCATTATTAGTTAATTCATCATTTATGATGTTTGCAATCTCAGGGTACTCAGAAATATCAAATTTTTCATTAGCAAAGAAAGGAAACACACGCTCGGCTATGGCCTCTAAATCCTCTTGGGTGAGGGTATTAGAGACACTCTCGGACTCGAAAGTAAGTGTAAGCTGCTCTTCCTTTGTTGCTGTGCGGGGTATGCAACCCATTTCTTGGACTAAGAATTCCTCGGATACCACAGGTCCTTTTGTTAAATACCAATTGATGATCGGCTCGGAGCTTGGCGGGATCTCACTGATGGTCTCGTTCATGATGACGGTGTCATGGATGGCGTTGACTTGGCATTCATTCATTACGGCAAGCTCTTCGAACATGGAGGCTAAATCTGTCAGTTCTTCCCCCACGGTGATTTCTATCTCGGACTCTATAGTCACCTTCCTTCCCCACCATTCACGGGGCGACATGGGAGTTGGTTCCCTTCGGATTTCTGGATCTCACAATCGGAGAAGATTTCGAGGCCAGGCTTTTTGACACCTTTATTGTTAACCCACCGCTCAGGAAAGATCATGTATGGAATGTCTTCCCCCTGGCGGACAAAATATCCATTCAACGTCTTGCGGTAAGGCCTTAGGTTAGGGACTTCATACCGATGGCCTTCTTTACGAGCTCGGGCCTTTTCGCTCTTGACTGCTTGTTCTTGGCTTCAAGTCTTCTTCGGAAGGCTCGTACCCCAAACCGAATGTGTTCTTGACAAATGGGACTTGCACGGGTTGTAGGATTCCTTGCTGATATTTCCCTAAGCCTAAACCAGGGAAGTAGTCCATATCCCTCATCATGCGGAGTACTTTGTGATTGCTGGGGGTCCATGATCCATTCCCCCCCTCTTTGTCAATGGCGTTGATTGAGACGCCGGAGAGAGTGGAGTCTGGTAGACCGTGCTGAACTTGGTGGACGGGCTCACCTTTTCTGTGGATAGTAATGTTTTCAGCCATTACGGTCACTACTTCATCACCATTTTGGATCTTGACAAATTGGTGGAGAGTTGACGGTACGGCATTAGCATTATGAATCCATGGTCGACCCAACAGTAAGTTGAACGAGGCCCGGATATCAAGCACTTGGAATGGAACGGATATGACCATGCTTCCAAACTCAATGTCAATTTCGATCATACCCATGACTGTACGGGCGGTGCTGTCATAACCTCAGATTACTTGAGTAGAGGGCTTTAAATCAGAATCCTTAAGCCCCAGTATGCCCATGATTCTACCAGGCATGAGATTGAGTGCGGAACCACGTCCACTAAGACTCTTGAGACGGGCCTCCCCCTTGCTCGTACCTTGAGGTAAATAGCTTCGTTTGTGGTCGGAACCAAACGGTGGAAGGTCCATATCGGCAAAGGTGATGACGTTGCCAAAGTGAATGTGACCAATCATTGCTGTGAGGTCCTCGGGAGTAGTATCGGGAGAAACTGATGTATCATTGAGATTGCGGATGACAAGATCTCGATGTTTCTTTGAGGATGCAATGAGGTCCCAAATAGAGATGTTGGCTTGAGTTTTCTTGAGTTGGACAAGTAGAGGATCTTCGGGAGTGTTGTGAGCTTGCGGCCTTTGAGAAGAAGAGCTCGGTGCGGAAGTGGAAGGGTTGCTTGCTATGACTCGACCGGATCGAGTTAGCATATTGACGTTCCCATCTTGCTTCTTTTTCCTATTCTCTAGTACTTCCCTCATTACCTCATCATAAGTCACTACATAACAAGAATTGTCAATTTTATTCATAACATTGGGGCCCCCATTCACAATTGGGATTGAATGGGTGGTCCCCTCAAGTTCTCCTATCTCTATTACATTGACGTGCTCGTCATTAGTCACTACAAATTCTTTCTTATCTATGAGATCTTGAATGACATTGCGGAGAACGAAGCATTCCTCGGTGGTGTGGCCACTATATTGGTGGTAGCCACAATGTTTGTGGTGAGCATGATTGTCGTGGATCGTCTTGGGTTGGTACCCTTGCACGGGTGTGACTTGACCCTTTGCCTTGAGGACCTCGAACACTTCGGTTTGAGTCATGCCTTGGAGAGGCGTGTACACACGGTCACTTCGGGGGCCTTTTTCCCTTGAGGTGGAGGAACCTTTTTGTAATTCCCCTTGTCAATAGTGACGGCGTTGACCGAGGCCTCTTTTGTGGAGTTGCAAGCGGCCCTTGTAGCGGTAAGTAGGAGTGGTCTTCTTAATCTCCTTGAGAAGTCATCCATGCATACCCCGCCTCATACATTTGGGAGAAGTCGGAGTAGCAAGCCCCACTTAGGTGGGTGCGGAGATCAATCTTGAGACACTTGAGAAATATGTCCATTTGCTCTTTTGTGTTCGGCCTCTCAACAATTTCAGAGAGTTTGTCATTCCATCTCCTTGTGAAGTCGATGAAGGACTCATTGTCTCGTTGAGTAGTGTTCTCTAGCTCTTTCCTTGTGGGCCGGTGAGTGGTGTTGCCTTGGTATTGGTTCTTGAAGGCAAGCATGGCGGAGTCCCAATCAAGACGGACAGTGAGCGGGAGAGTAGCATACCAATCTTTTGCCGCCCCCTTCGAGAGTGAGAGGAAAGCATTGAGCCATCACCTTGGTGGAGACCTTCTTTGGAACCATTGCCCAAATATAAGTCTCGATGTGAGCCATAGGACAAGAGTTGCCCTTGAATTTGCTTATGTCGGGCATCTTGAACTTATCGGGAAGAGCGGCCATAGTACTCATGAGGATGGATGATTGATAAAGGCTTGTGTCGGAGCCTTTCCCCATGTTGAGCCCATTGAATTTTTGGTCGATGTAGGCCATGATAGAATCCACCATTTTGGGCTCGTTGTTCTCGAACTCGGTTCCCCCATTTTCTGGTGCGAGTGCTGACATACGGACTTTTGAACAAACCCTCGGTCCATTCGGATTCATCATCATTGTTCTTGTTCTTTCCCTTGGCAAGGTTGGTGAGCTTTCTTTTCATTAGCTCCATTTCGGCCTCGTGGGCCTCCCTTTGGCTGTCGAGGTGGGATTGCCAAATGTCATCTTTGCTTTGTGCCTCCTTGTTAAGGGTGGAGACTTGCTCTTGGAGGAGTTGGACCATAGTTGAGAGCTGTTCGAGAGACATGGTTTTGCTGCTGCCGGTCATGGTTGATGTTGGAGCTGTTGGAGTGATCTCTTCACGGACTAACCGATTTGCTGAATCCCGGTAGACTTTGTAAGTACCAATTGAACCTATATTGCAGAAGAGGCCCTTGTCAGTCTTGAGTAACACTTGCGGTCCATGAAGAAGCTTAGAGCACACAGTTGGGCACACGACTCGAACCACATAAGAAAGACTCTTTTTTTTTTTTTTTTATAAGTCGGAGGGAATGAATCCTTTTTGGGTTTCTAAGAAAATAATGGAATCGTACACTAGTATATAGACCATCCTCCGCGGTCCCATATACTCATCGGATTCCATCACGCTTGTGAAATCCTACATGTATCGGGATTAGACTAAATTAATGTAGTAAAGCATACATGCGGGACGGATTTTTATTTTCGTCCAAAATAACCACTTTTGGGGACGGATTTTTATTGCGTCCCTTTCAACAAGTTGGCATGTATGATTTGAAGACATTAGTTTAGGGAAATCTCGGTACATGGAAACCGACTTGAGTCACGGAGTGTTAGACCCTAACTAGAATTGTGTTGGTTTGTGCTCGGCTTGAATATGAGGCTCAAAGGTCACCCCCGGCATGTAGTCTTGAACTACGCCACGGGCTGAGGTTTACCGCTTCGAAAGAGCCAAGGTCTGGGTGGAGCTTGAAACTTTCTAGGACGGGCCTCGACGGGTTTGGGGTTGGACTTGTGCGACTCGATAGTGAGCAGTTCATAGGAATATGTGCATGTAGTGTGAGGTCTAACAAGTGACAAAATTTTTATTTTATTTTTTTTTTTATTTTTGAAAAGAAAGAAAACACACAAAACACATAAGCACATAAAATTACAACTCCCGAGTCACCCGTGTGACCGGTAAATAAAACACAAAATTAAAACAGTCCGAGGGTTCAATTCTGTTCTGATGCAGGCAACTGTGCCCACACCCCACTGTACTGCTTAGTCACTGAAACCTGTTTCTGTTCTGGAATCAACCCAGAAGCGTGCGCCTCTGAGTGAGAGTGAGACGCGCGCGCATGGCGCAATGCTTATGGGAGGCGCGCGCTTCTGGGGTACACCCTGTCAGAATGTCAGACCTTAGACTCAGGGATTGCCCTGGTCCATGTTCATATTGTAACCCCTGCAGAAGTGATTAGTGCAGAATAACAGAAGAAGAAGATGAAGAACATGAAGAAGTGGGCGATTCTGGTTCTTGATGCGGGATGCGCGCGCCTTAGGCTTAAAAGGCCAGACGCGCGCGCCTCCCCCATCAGGAAACAGAATGCCCAGAAAGATGTAGATTTCGATCAGAATGCAAGTTTAACCCTCAAAAAATCCCCAGCAGAGTCGCCACTGTAGATAACCCGGGGGGAGAACCACGGCCTTAGGCTCGAGCGCGTGGTGTCATCCTAGGATGTCTAATTGTTTAGAGTCGCCACCTATGTTTTTGAGGAACATAAGAAAAACCTATTGATTGTAGCCTAAATTTGATTACGAAAACAGAGATTCTTTGTTTTGAGGTTCGGGGTTAGATTACGAGATGGGAAGTACCGAAACACCCATCTCGCCCAACTAAAGTTGGTCTTGCTTGATCAAAATCTACATGAATGATAACGTTCTTCTTCTTCTTCTTTAAGTTATAAAAAGGGGGTTTAAAATAGGATTTGGAATGTAGGAGATAACTCCTTAACCAACCTCAATGAGATGAGGTGATCACTAGAGTCATATCCAAAATGATTTGGGTGATTGCCACATTGATAAAATAAAAGAGGAGAGGAGAGGAGATGAAGTAGAAAGAAAGGAAAAGATGAACTTTTACCTACAATTGGAGAACTTCAAATATTGCTTGGAGAGATCCTTGGAGAACCTTTAGAAAGTGATTTTGGTATAGTTTTTGTAAGTTCAATTTCGGTCTAAGTTTTCGATTCTTGAAAATGGAGGTAAAGAGAGGTTTTTATAGGTGAAAGGGGTGTTTTGGTGCCAAAACTCAGTCACCAAGAAATCCTTCCGGGCAAATCTGTAAATTGAGCAAGGGAGGGAATCCTGGCCAGAAATCTGTAACTGACGCCCAGAGGCGCGCGCTTCCTGCTTTTGGGGGTGGGAGGCGCGCGCGCCTGGCTCCTCCTGTAGGAGGCGCGCGACTCAGAGAAGGCAATTTTGACAGAATGGACTAGAAAGTCAGCCCTGTCATTCAGTTTAGTCCCTGGACTTAACGAAGTCAGTCAGGAACTTAACGGAAGTGACAGGAACTCACGAGGAACACTTAAAAGGGGAGGAAAGAAACCAAAATCAAATGTGCAATCGGGGTGAGAGGTCCAAGGCGGGGTGTCTACAACTATAAAACCCCTTTTTTTTTTATCATTATTCAAATAGGAAGAACACATTTATCTTTAAAGTGAATTATGGACAAACAAGACCGACATTGCTCGGGCGAAATGGGTGTTTAAGTACTTCCCATTTCGTAACCTAACCCCGAACCCCTCATCCTAAAGAATCTCTGTTTTCGTAAATCAAATTTAGGCTATCGTAGGTTTTTAATATGTTCCTCTAAAACATAGGTGGCGACTCTTAAAACACAATTAGACATCCTAGGGTAATTCGCGCGCTCTAGCCAAGCCGTGGTTCCCCCCGGGGTATCTACAGTGGCGACTCCGATGGGGACTGCTTGAGGGTTAAACTTGTGTTTCTGTTCATAATTCACTTTTCTGGGCATTCTGGAAATTGATATGGGAAGCGCGCGCCTCGGACCTTCATGGTCCAAAGCGCGTGCATCCCACATCACGTTCCAGAATCGCCCGCCTTCCATGTGTTCTTCCTATTCTTCCTATTATTTCATGCTAACAAGCACTGCAGGGGTTTCATTACACAATCAGGACCAGGGCAATCCTTGAGTCCATAAGTTTCTGACAATCTGACAGGTCAGCCCAGAAACGGACGCCTCCCATGTACAATGCGCCAGGCGCACGCTTCCCACAACACCAGTCCGAGGCACGCGCTTCTGGGCCAATTTCCAGGACAAGAACAGGTTTCAGGG